>JARFYF010000046.1:13438375-13451162 GCA_030265395.1 Rhina ancylostomus
CCTTCATCTGGACTGGAAACGTCAACTGTCTATTTCCCTCTACAGGTGCTGCCTGATCTGCTGAGTTCCTCCAGTGCCTTTTGTGTTGTTCCAGATTCCAGCATCTGCAGTCTCTTGTGTCTCTACTACCTTGACTCCCAGCCACAAACCTGGTAAAATTGGTTTCCTTTAACGAAAGCAGAAATGGGCCTCAGACACACAAATGAATATTTTTCATGTAGTGTTAGAACCTGAATTGCAGGCTATGCGTGGAAGACCAGGAACAAATTTTGGAAACCAGGTGACTTGTGAACAAAGGACCCAATGGTATGTAACAGTCAGGCTTCAAATTAAATTCTTTCTCTTCGTGCACTGAAATGTTTTCCTTTGCACAAGGATTTCTAGTCATTGATATTTTCTTTCCCCTGGCAAGCTTTGGAAACTTGGTTATCAAAATATACTTTTCCTTCCTTTAGATCTTGAATTTGAGCGATTTTTCACTTATGCACAGACACTCTACTGAAGCTTATCTCATTGCAGCTTCACTGTGTGCTTCAGTTGCATCTCATATTCTGGTGCTTTACATACAACTGCTGGTGCTGTATATATTATTTCATTCTTGCAAATATTTGTAGTCACTGTGCAGGCATTGAGGCATTCCAGTTATGAGCAAAGTTATAATTTTAATGTCACTCACAGGTTGGCTATTTACCTGATATCTTACTGCAGAATCGAAAGATATCTTAAATTGATAGTTCTGCTGCAGTAGTTCTTCATGCTGTCTTTGTCTTGATGAAACAGCCCCTATGATCTATAAAATGTAGTCTGGTGAAAGACGCCACAATTCCTACTAGTTCCAAATTTATCGTATCAGTAGTAGAAATCACCAATGCAAATCTACCATGCTGAAGTCATTTAAATACCACAGAGGACAAGCCATTTTAGACATCAGGAAATCAAATCCCATTTCTCAATTAAAATTGTTTATTCTCAGGATGAGTAAAAGATTCAGATTTGATCTATAACCCTGAAGGGTAATGGTAGGGCATTCTGACAAATGTTTGTAGATTCTTTTGTCTTCCAAGTGAGAGAGAGCACTATATTCACACAAGCAGTAGTGGTCTTTCTTGAGGTGAAGTGTTAAATACAAGAACGATCTTTCCTATGATTTTCATAAAAATTATGGCTTTCTCCTACACCCCTCAGGCAGAGAATTGCAAATTTACATGACAATCATGCTTATTTCATACAGTCTTTACACATAATTCACTCTTAATTGCAACTATCAAGGTGAAAACAAAGTATGTATTATATATTTAACTACTATTGGACGGAATAGCTCTTTTTAGCTAAGGGCTCAGGTGATGTTATGGATCAAGAGAATAACTGGTTTATGGACATCATCCACATCCAAATCTAATCTTATTATTGACTTTTTAAAGCCTTTTATTTTGACATACAATATTGTTGTGCAATTCCTGTAAAATGGATGTATCCCTAATGAGAATTTAGAAATGTGCTGACATTAGAGTGAATGAAGACTGCAAGAGGCCATTGTGATGGCACCATGACAGAATAATAATATGACGGGACATACAAGATGGTATTACAGAGGAATTAGGGATGGTCAGCAGTAAGAAATAGGACTATAATTTAACTGAGATAGTCAGATGACATCATAAACCACACTCCTTGGCTTGTTTATGGGTATTATCTCCTCCAGGAGATTAAAGCAAGTTTGTAGTCATGTTCAACTGTTGGGTTATAAGCAAGCAGTGGAAAATTCTTATTGCAAAAAATTTGTGTGTGATAAATATTGGGAGCTGATTCAATGAATTTTACTGACCGACAGCTTGCTGTAATAAAGAACGTATACAGCTTAGTTCAGGTATATGAGGAACAATCAACCCATTGTGGAAACTGCTGCATTTCTCCACTTTGTTTCAATGGTTCTAATGCAAAAAAGGTGTTGTATTCATTATTCCTTCAGATTGTGAGCCTGTAGGCTTGACCTGAAACTGGCTGCATGTTGCACAGAAAGGACTGGGATCTTGAGACTGACTGTTTCCTGTAGCTGAACTCAGATGAATGTTTTGAAAGTGCAATTAAGAGAAACAATCTGTGTGCTGACAGGGATTAAGTGCTCTGTGACTGGAGGCTTTGGTTTGCATTGATCTGTGAGGCACATTCCAATGCTCTTATGCCTGAACAATGGAAGAATTGATGAGCATTCACTTTTTCACTTTAAGCAGATACTAATTTCACTATAAGAGAACTGTTCTATTCATTTCATTCAAAATGATTGGAGAAATCAGAAATATTTCACTAATGGCATTTTGCCATATTCCATCTCACCATTTTTAGTTGCAATGAAACTGGCAACTTCAGTTAATTGATTCAGTTGCTTCAATTAAGTGATAATTTATCCTTCCAGGTTTTGACAGTTCGGTGACCATGGTGACATTCTTTGATATACTATGGCTCCATCTGAGAGCAAAAACATGTAGAACACTATTTCTATTAAGCATACTTTACTACAAGCTTAAAGACTTTATTATTTGGGTATTTCTGCACTTAATAAATGAAATAAGGTTTCAACCTCATATTAAGACAGAATTAAGTATTTTATCATAACTTGAAACTTCAGCCACATCTTATGCCAACACTTTAGGTTTGCACATGAACTAGAACAAGAATTCTCAGCAGATCTGAACTATGGTAAGTTCAAGGGACATGCTGGTGGGTCGTAAACAGGGATTTCAAGATGACCCTGTCCTTTTGAACATAAGTGGAAAGATCAAAGGTCCAAAGGTCCAGACTTGTATTGCACTCAAAAATGAACTTGAATGTATATTTATTACAACTTGCCCAGAGAAGATTAATCAGCAAACCCAGAGAACACTCTAATTGGCAGGTTTCATGAAATACATTTTCAGTGGTGTATATTAAAACTATTAAAATATTTCCAAGAAATCTCTTTAAACAGAAAGCTGAAGTCATGGAAATACACAGGATTGTATAATCCACTTTGTTATTATGCTAATAAACCATATTCTCTTACAAATGCTTCTTTTAATATAAACTCACTACATCTCCATTGAAAAATAAGTCAACATTTGGAAATAGCTATAAAATAAGATTAAATCTGGATCTGATATATTTCTTTAGCACGAAGGACAAACTATATAGGATTTTTTCAGCAAACTCAATGGCAAATCAATGCTGCCTTTTGTGAGCTTCTGAAAACTAATAATACCTACTACCTTATCTTGCGTTTACAAGGCATTTGCTTTTATCATGGCACTTAAAGACAAACTTGCTCATGTTTTCTAATGACCTGGAAGATAATTATTAAAAAGGTGGTACTGCAAAATTTTTTCACATACAACCTCACCACACTGAGCCGTTCAGATGAAGGGGGTCTTGAGTTGAGCTTTGATCTATGCTCATTTAGATGATCTTGAGTTGACAGTGGATGGGGGGAAGGGGAAGTAATGGCTACAATTGGAATCTGAACTTAAGGCTGCTATAGATCTGAGAGTGGTGGCTGTAGATTGCAAAGCACAGCAAACAAATTGAAGCTTTCTCATTACCTGTCGGCAGGGAGGGGTTCATGTGAGCATATGAGCCACTGTCTGCCTTCTTGGCTCATAACAAATGTTCTCAACAATTAAGCTCAGAAAGTCCCAGAAAATACTACAGGGTGTCCCAGCTTCACACTGGATTGGAATTATACTCCAAAATGAATTTGCAAAAGTGATGAGTGACAATGTTATGGAGTAAGCTTCGCACAGCTTGGGTTTAGTGCATGCATCCAGCAGGCAGGATAGGTTCAGACTCCCAAGTTATACAGTTACAATCCTGGCGCAACTAAATGGCATCTAGTACCCAGTATTGCAAAAGTAAGCGCTTTGCTGCAATCTATAGTGCTCTGCACCATGCACCATTATTGCCAGAGCTCAGTGTAGGTACTGATCCACAGATAAATGACTGGAAACATTTAGGCTGATTGGAGAGCATCTGGGCTGGATTTATGCTTTGAAGTAGCATTAATTTAAAGCAGAAAGTGACTTGCAACCAGCCAGTAATCCCACTATATACACTCCATTTTCTAATATATGTTGATTTGTTTGCCTGATTTATACACGTGTAAGAAAAACTTTCACTGAAGTATTGGATGATGTCTCTATTATAACCAAGGAGGTAACACATCACAACTACACAACTTTCCTTCTAGTTCTATTCAGTCCACTTAGATCAGCACAGTCCCAAGACAGGTTAATGTGCTGATTTAAAAACAAAGGATGAATTAGAAGTTTTTCAAAAAAAGCTCTTATATACCTGATTAATACAGTAATAAATATAGGCAGACAAAATTGTGCATTTGTTTTCACAAAGATATTGCAACACATACACAAGTCAATACATCACAACTGTTTTCTGCAGCACAGTTTTAATGTGGTTGGTTGCTTTTATATTTTGTCCTTCAATATTTGTCTTCTATATTTTTAAATGTATCCTATTAATTCTCAACTCATTCTCTAATCAATGACTAAAACCCTCCTTCAACCTTCATGAATCTGTGTCCGCTTTCATCTTATTTAACACTCTAGCTGCAACAAAAAATAACTGTTGAGATTTTGACGGAAAAGCATGTATGGTCCAGATTTGCTTTTCTTTAATGAACAGACTTTCCTGTCTGTAAATTCAGAATGCATTTTGGAATCCTACTTTAGAATGACCCACACCAGCTTGAATCTTACCAGACCACCATTTGGTACCCTACAAGCAATCAATGAGAGATTCCTGTTTTAATCTCCTCTGTAATGTAAGAGAAGAAAGGTTGATGGCTGTAGGTGCTGCTGTTTTTTAATCTAATATGTCTACACATTGAATATTTAGGTCTAATGACTCTCTCAACATATTACTTCTGGCATATTGGGGTTTACATCATTTTAGCCACAAAGTTTCTGAACATTTAAAAATTTAAAAATTGCTTTGTATGTGCCTAAACCATCATGAAGCACTGCACAATTCATCTTTCCTTCATTCCTTACAACACAGAAAGAGGCCATCGTCCCACTGGGTCTGTGCCAGCTCTCAGACAAATCCCGTCAATCCTGTTCCCCCACTTTTCCCTGTTACCTATTCTCTCTCATGGGCTCATAAACTACATTCTGATTGTCCAACCTCCAAATAAGACGAGGAGTAATTTACAGTGAACAATTAACCTACCAGAATGTCTGTGGGATGTGGGAGGAGACCAGAACATCCATGGAAATCCATGCAGTCACACAAGAACATGCAAACTTCATACAGATAGCAGCAGAGGTCAGGGTCAATTGAACCAGCACCATTATGTTGCCATAACCATAACCAACCCTATCTCCAGCTGAGGCAGATTTGTGAAATCAATAACTTTCTCTTAAAATTTTTCCTTTGCTGCAGATCAATGCTGGAAAAGCTCAGAGGTTGTGGATGTGAAATTGAAGTACTCGAAAGATGAAGTGTGAATTATTTACCTTGTTTTATCACTGGAACTGTAAGAAGCAAATATCAATGTTAGGGGCTGATGGATGCCAGCACTTTGAGGAGATAAGCAAAACTTCCCATTGTGTAACAAGAAAGGGACTGGATGAAGTCAGGAAACATAACCTGAAACTAGAAATTAATCTAAAATGAACAAATGGAATTAGTTATATATCACTGTTATAATATTGAACAACTCTGTTTGACTGCCTTTGCAACAGAATTTGAGCAGATTAGTAACATTAACAATGATAGTATGAGTGACTGTTCTGATTGTAATTACCTTCTGCTACTCATGGGTTCTGCTGACAGATCATTACTTTGTCTTTCCAAAATTTATTGTATCTCCAAAATATTTATCTGCTGATAAAAAGAATTAGTTTTTGAGCTGAACCAAATTCATTTGTAGGTAACAATGGACAAAATGGTTCCTAAATTTCCTGCCATTCATTCCAATACTGATGGTGAACATACTAAATAAACTGATCGTTATAATAAAAGCAGAAAACATTTGAAAGAGCCAGCAGGTCAAGCAGCATCTGTGGAGAGAGAAACAAAGTTAATGGTTCAAGTCAGATTCTTAATCAGAATAGGGAAAGTGAGAAAATCAATTGAAATTCTACCCTTGATTTTTTAGATCCAAGCCAGGTTAGCTGTTGAAGTGGATTCCAAACTGATTGATGTGTTGGAAGGAGTGTCATCAGAAACTGAGAGTATTTAAATTGCCAAAGAGAAGTATCAAGAACAATCTCTTTTAAGTATTCAAGATCCTGAAGAATGTAGATGAGAAAAACACATTTGATCTGGCCATAGAATCAATCACTTTGGGTTAAGTCCTTATTTAAATCTGAAAAGCCATGTGCAAAATTAGTACCCAATAACATAAGATATGCCCCTGGAGTTACAATGTTGTTCTTCATTGGTTACCTGATTTTTTTAAAGTATATTTCAGTTTCCCTGCATTTGATATGTAGAGATAAATCACAGACAAAATACAGTGGTGTCTCTGCATATATTTTTCCAATTAGTTAGTTTAATGAAAAATAATATATTCTGGAACAGGTATTCAACATGTTGCAGAAGGATGAGAAGCTATGTGTGGTTAGCTTTATGAAACCATGAGCACACTGTGTGGCAATGGTGAAGTGAACTAGTAGGATGTATAACCAGAGGATTCAAGCACAAATTTCAAGAAGTGATGGTAAATTTTAGTGACTTGAGTTGTAAGAAGTGGCAGCTGAAGCTGGAGAAAAGATTTATAACGGATGATCTTAGTGAAATATCCAAAACTCTGAAGAGTGTCGACAAAATAAACATTGATATGTTTAATGATATCACATGTGATGAAGTAGGGCTCAGCTTCAAACTTACATGGAGATTGTTTATGCAGGTTAGATATAATTACTTAAAATGGTGAATATATAGAATGGATGCCATGACTACTATGGATGCAGTGATTAAACAGGCAAATTCAAGGTAGTTGGAGAATGACCTGGAGGAAACTTCATTCTGGTACAAGAGATATCATGGGATATGATATTTCCCAGAAACTCGTATCTGCTACAATAACTCAGTGGTCTTTGCTAACTACTATTTTCTTATGTTAAATCCTGAAAATGTAAATGATTGTAATTTTACCCGAACCTACTCATTGGGAAACTGACAGTTTCTGATCAATGACCCTACTGAGCCTTGATAAATTTTACATTTTTTGAAGTTTTTTTGTTGATTTGAAGGTATGATTGCAGACATTATGATGGATTGGGAGCATGAAAGTTACCTGGACAGCACACTGCAAAAGACACACCTTAGGTGAGGTCAATTTCATTTCAATAGTGGTCAAGGAAAGAAAGTTTTGACCACAAATAAAGCAGGCTTGGAAACCTGAGATGTTGTGACGGAGGTGGGAGTGTTTCCATGGGCCAGCTGTCCTTGGTAGCTGTGGTCATAGTTTTGACAGATGCTGTTGCAATAGCCTAGGCAAATGACAGCAGAGTATTTCTCACTGGAGGATGGGGTGAACGTTTAAGATGGTGGACAGAGTTTCAATAAAGTGGGTTGCTATGTTCCATATGGTGTTTCACCGATCCAACTAAATGGAATTTAGTCCCACTCCTGACCTCTAACAAGTCGTTGGTGGAAAGGCATTGATATCTCAGGTGTGTGTGTGGTGGAGTTGCTTGACACTTGTTTTGGTTTTCCGGTTATCAGCCCATGCATCAATACCCTCTAAGTCCTGTTGCATCTGGGCATGAACTGCTTCATTTTCTAAGAAGTTGTCAATGGAATGAACGTTAAGCAATCATCAATAAACATACCCCACCCTAACCTTATGATGGAAGAATGGTCATTGATGAAGCAGCTGAAAAGTTTTGGGTCAAGGACCTTACCTCAAAGAAATCCAGATTAATGTCCAGTGGCCCAGTCAACGGCCCAGAGTTTGCAGTCAGTGGTGAGACACCCATATCAACCACTGAAAACTGCATAAAGTTCAAACTTACCTAATGCGGGAACTGGAAATCTGGAACCTGCTCAAACTCTTACAGTAAGGCCCCGCATGTCAATAGGGCCTTTTATGGAATAAAGAGATTGCGTGGGGAAGTGGGGGTGGTGTGCAGAATGAGGTCTGTCCAAGAAACATGTCAGAAAATACAGGCAGTTTAGCCACACTGCTTTGATTAGCTGCTTCTGATATTTCCACATTCATTAATGTCTAAAATATCCAAAAACTATAACAATCAGAACTATCAACTTTTATCTTACATTAAACTTTTAATTTAAATAATATATTAGAAAATTTTAAAATGCTTTAGAAATCTGTCTCACAGCCAGTTCCCTCCAATAAAACCAATGGAGGAGTTCATATGCTGGACCCAACCTGCCACAGATGTTCATGTGGATTCACCACCATAAGTCATGGGTACTTGCTGCAGCTTTGGGGTCCTCCTCTGGATTGCTTTGAGTAAAGGTCAAACTCCTGATAGAAATGAAATTAGAGCAACTTCTGCAGAAATCCTGAGTTAACTTCAGCTTCTACACAAGCTGAAACTGGTTAACATCGATGTTACAGCTGCACTGTTAAAGCATCATGGGAATAGCCATTACAGCTGAGGGCTCTTTTCCATTCAATTTCCTTCGTTAATCTAATTCTTGACAAATAAATGTTAACAGTGGGCCAATGTTCAAGGATATGAAAATAAGTCACTACATTATGGTATTTAAAGATCTAATCACTTAAATTTGTACAATTATGTTCTTTTCATAGCAGTCTTGCATTCTCTTAACAAATCATACCTAGCTGCAGTCTCAAAATAGTGCTGTGTGGGAGTTTCAAACCAGATTTGTTCAAAACCTGAGGAGAAAAATGCTCTTTTGCATAAGGACGAGGGGTGAAAGTAACTAAAATTTCTTACTGATTTGATGCATTACTAACATTATTGATTTAACCCATTTATATTGACTGCATCAGCCACTTCCTTACCTGTATACCATGCATGTCAGCACTGGCTTACAACCAGCACTGCATGAGGCTCAAAGCCATTAGGAGTGGGAAAGAGCTGGGAGAGGATTGAAATGGGGTGGGGATGATCAGGCTGGAGTGAGACAGGGTGTCCGTGGATTGGTCAGAGATAGAACGGGGCCGGGGTGGCTTGGAGGGGGAAATCAGCTCGGGCATAAGGGGATCACAAGTTTTGGTAGGGTCTAGGGCAATCAGAATAGCAGCTGGATAGTCATAGAGTCACCCTACCCAATTCTCTCCCATTCCTAACACTCCTCATACAGCTGTGGTTGTAAGCCAGTGCTGACAGGCATGGTACACCAATAAGGAAGTGGTTGATGCATTCAATGCAAATGGGTTAAGTCAGCAATGTTAGTGATGCCAAATCAGTAAGAACTTTAAATTACTTTCACCCCTGGTAAAGGAGTCATAGAGCCATTCAGCATAGGAAGAAGACCTTCAGCCCATTGTGTCCATGCTGACTATCAAGCACCCATCTGTATTAATTCCATTTACCAGCACATGGTCCATAGCCTCCTATGCATTGGTAATTCAAGTGCTATTTGTTCTGAAAGTCTGCCTCCAGCACCCCCTCAGGAATCGAGATCCTGATGCCATCAGTAATGAGTGGAAACTGGATGTGAACACTATGAATAGCACCCAAAGGAAGAACTACCTGAAAGGCGATGGGCTCCCAGGCTGCAGGTCCTTGTTAATATTTGAAAAGCAAGCTTCAGCTCCCTAATTAAGGCCTGCTTTGGTGTGTTTGGCCTGCGTCATCTGCAGGCTTTGAATGCACAGAAGAGTTTTGTGCATGTGATGGTGAAACGTGGTTTGTACACCATTTGAAGTGGGTATGCATGCCTGACAGCCTCTACACCTGTGTCATATGCACAGAGGACCCAGAACAAACTTTCAGCCATGTTCCACCCATGCCTTGAGGACTGAATTATGTTCAGTGGTTGGGATGTTGATAAAATTTGAGCTTTGTTGCATATAAAATTGTTGTGCTATACAATAGAATTTCCAGTCACCTGTGTTTGCCATGATTACAATGCATATTTGCTGCAGGTAAAACATAGCTAGGGCATAAGTTGCCAGTTTTTACCACTAAAAAGTTGGGAAAAAGAATCCCGAAAGCCTACTTGCACATAAGGCTTTCTTTTATTCTTTTAATCACTGTTGAAACCTGGTGCCAGCAATAAATGTTGACCATGCACGATGTACATTTTCATTCACTTTGTTTCAATAAAGTGGTTTGTGGCTTTCAAATCTTCATATAGACCACTGGCCAACCTCATTTGCTCATGGTCAGCAGTGAATAAGGCAGAATAAGTGAAACTGTGGACGGAACAGGGACAACAAGCAAAAGAAGTTCACAATTACATGAAAGTGAATGAATATTTGGTCAAAGATATATTGAAGTTAAAGTCTGAAAGAGTCTGTAATCATTACTGGCCTTTTTAATTTTCTTGTGCTTTATGGAGACTGAAAGATGATGCATCTTTTGAGTAATGGTTTTTCAAAACATCCTGAATTTTCCTGAATACTTGTAGAATGCAACAAAACTCCCTCAAATGAACCAAACGCAAAATTCAAAAGATTTAAGTCCAGTGTACATTTGATCCAACACAATGTCAACCCTCTTTCATAATGGCATCTTTCTACGAAAAAGCCAGGCAGAAAATAATTAGCATTGAATCTGTTCCATTCAGTCTTGCTGCAAGCAGGCAAAGTGAGCCTCAATATGCCCCAGCTCCCTGCAGCCCTGTAATTCTCCAATGTGGGAGAGGCAACAAAAAGTCTTTATTGATTTTAGAAGAAAATTCTTAAAGTGGTCAAAAACAAGTTCCAGGAAGTAACAGTGACAAAGAAATACATACCTGCAAACTCGTCATACTTTTGTGTACACCACTCAGCCACTTCTGGCAACTTATGCAGCCTCCTTTAAATATTTGCAGTGAGCTGCACTCAGTACATGAACTGACAATGGTCAATGATTCTTGGTGAAAAGAGAAACCTCTTGACATCTAACCTAGATCCATGCTTCTGTAACTTAAAACACAAATATTGTATTCACACAGCATATTATTTACATTAGATATCTGCAGCATTATGTCTGAATTCGATCAAATTAAAACTGCACAAACCACAGAGGCTGTAATAAAATGATTTAACTCAAAAAGGTCATCTTTAGCAAGTGACAATTTTGTAGGCTTTCCCATTACATTTGTCTGATGAATTTATGAAAAGTTATGAATGAAAAATGACCATCCAAAACATCAAAGCTTATCCCTCTGGTACTTTACTGTCACTCCAATATCATCTAGTTTCAATTTGTAGTCACAGAATGGTCTCCCCTTAACTGGGGAGACCACAGATTAGTGACCACAAAGCCAAACACCTTCATTCACTCCATAAATAACTCGGAGCACCTGGGGCCTGCTGATTTACCATGACTATCACTCTGGCCTCTCCATCTTTACCCTCCTACACAATTCCAAAGGAACCCAAAGCATCTTGAGGAAAAGCATTTCAGTTTTTGATCTGGCACACCACAGCCTTTCAGACTTAATACAGATGTTAAACAATTTCTGATGATGATCTTGCTGCCCCAGTTTGCACTTCCACTGGTTCCAAAGTTTGTTTCTCTACTTGAGCCATCATATCCATTTTTGCCCTGCATCATCTTCTCTGTTGTCATTAAACTGCTGCTCCACTTGTTCATAATCAGTAAAATACTAGCCCTTTCCAAAAATGCCTGATGATGTCATGAGCCAATCCTTTCAGAAATCTGGGCTGTCCCAGGGATTCCCAGGGAGTGCTAGTAATTCTGGGGCTACTAGTGTATTGAGTCTATAATTATTTCTCGGTACTTTTTTGTTAATTTACTAACTAAATTACACCAATATTCTTCTTCTTCTTTCTCTTGCAGCCACTCTATATTTGTGGGTTCTAAAGTGACTGATGAGGCCAATGTAGGAGGCAAAGACTCCTCCACTGATGGGCCTGGAGGTGCCTTCAGGTGAGCTGGTAGGTAAATTGTCAGGTGATGCGCTCTTTATTGCCACTCAACCGGACTTGGGAGTACTTGTACAGGATACCCTAAAGGTTAGCCACCAGGTCAGCTCGGTAATAAGGATAGCGAATGCTATGTTGGTATTCATTTCAAGAGATATAGTGTTTAAAAGTAAGGAAGTATTGATGAGGCTCTACAGGGCACTGGTGAGGCCTTATTTGGAATACTGTGTGCAGTTTTGGGCCCCATATCTTAGGAAGGATGTCCTGTTGTTGGAGAGGGTTCAGAGGAGATTCACAAGGATGGTTCCCGGAATGAAAGGGTTTACATATGATGAGCGTTTGTTGGCTCTTGGACTGTACTCACTGGAGTATGGAAGGATGAGAGGGGACCTCATAGAAACATTTAAAATCTTGAAAGCAATAGACAGAGTGGATGCGGCCAAGCTGTTTCCCTTGGTGGGTGAGTCCAGGACCAGAGGGCACAATCTTAGAATTGGAGGGTACAGGTTTAAAACAGAGATGAAGAGGAATTTTTTCAGAGGGTTGTGAATTTATGGAATTCCTTGCCACGTACAGCAGTGGAGGCCAGATCATTGGGGACATTTAAGGAGGAGATAGACAGATATCTAATTAGTTAAGGTATCAAGGGATATGGGGTTAAGGCCAGAAATTGGGGTTAATTATTTTTTCTTGACTCCCCCACCCCCCACTTCTCCTTTCTCATTTCTTTTTTCTTTTTCCCCTTTTCCTTGGAGCAGA
>JARFYF010000046.1:13530751-13541895 GCA_030265395.1 Rhina ancylostomus
TTACAGACAGTGTGATGTTTGCTTCCAGAATTTGCTGGTATTTAATTGAATTCATTCTTCCATCTGCCAGTGAAATGTTCCCTGTGCCACTGGCTGCAATGCAAGCCCAAAACATGATTGATCCACCACCATGCTTAACAGTTGGAGAGAGGTTTTTTTTCATGAAATTCTACACCCTTTTTTCTCCAAACATACCTTCGCTCATTGTGGCCAAAAAGTTCTATTTTAACTTCTTCAGTCTACAGGACTTGTCTCCAAAATGCATCAGCCTTGTTTAGATGTTCCTTTGCAAACTTCTGATGCTGAATTTTGTGTGAACACAGGAAAGGTTTTCTTCTGATAACTCTTCCGTGAAGGTCATATTTGTGCAGGTGTCACTGCACAGTAGAACAGTGCACCACTACTCCCGAGTCTGCTAAATCTTCCTGAAGGTCTTTTGCAATCAAACGAGCGTTTTGATTTGCCTTTCTAGCAATCCTATGAGCAGTTCTCTCGGAAAGTGTTCTTGGTCTTCAAGACCTCAACTTGACCTCCACTGTTCCTGTTAACTGCCATTTCTTAATTGCATTATGAACTGAGGAAACGGCTCCCTGAAAACACTTTGCGATCTTCTAGCCTTCTCCTGCTTTGTGGGTATCACTTATTTTAAGTTTCAGAGTGCTAGGCAGCTGCTTAGAGGAGCCCCTGGCTGCTGATTGTTGGGACAAGGTTTGAGGAATCAGGGTATTTATAAAGCTTTGAAATTTGCATTACCTGGCCTTCCCTGATAATGACCGTGAACAAGCCATTGCCCTAACAAGCTAATAAAGGTCTGAGACGTTGGTAAAAGTTATCTGAGCTCATATCTCCTGGGGTCCCCAAACTTTTGCATGGTGCTCCTTTCCTTTATTTTCACTCTAAAACTGTACAAACACAAATAATACACTAATCCTGCTTAAAATGTGGGAAAGAATGTTTCATCTTAAACTTTATGACTTTTGGAGATTAGTTCATGTTCTACTATTCACAGTAACAGAAATTTTGACTGGGGTGCCCAAACTTTTGCCTGCCACTGTATTCACCAATAACCTGCTCACTGATGCCCATTTTGGGCTTCACCAGGGCCACTTGGCCCTGGACTTCATCACAGCTTTGGTCCAAACATAGGTAAAAGAACTGAATTTTGGAGGTGAGGCAAGTGTGACATCAAGGCAGCATTTGACTGAATGTGGCATCAAGGCGCTCCAGTAAAACAGATGTCATTGGGAAAGTACTCTAGTCGTTGGAGTCATACATTGCAAAAAGCAAGTCAGCTGTGGTTAGCGGAGATTAATCATCCCAGCCTCAGCATGTCATTGCAAATGTTCTTCAGGATGGTGTCTTGTGCCCAACCACCTTCAGCTGCTTCATCAATGACCTTCCTTCCATCATCAGGTCAGAAGTTGGAATATTTGCTGATGATGGCACAAAGTTCAATTCCATTCTCAGCCATGCCTACAAGATGCAAGACTGAGACAACATTCAAACATTGGCTTAATAGGTAACATTTGTGTCACAAAAGTGTGAAGTAATGACCATCTCCAAGGAGAATTTAATCAACCATCCTTGACATTCAATGATATTATCATTGGGTTTCCCTGGGGATCACCACTGACCAGAGATTCAACTGGATTGGGCTACAAGGGCAGGTCAGAGGCTGGGTATTCCATGGTGAATGACCCATAGTTTCTCAGTCCTGATAAGAGATGTTAGCACTTTTTTGCCTCCATGTGCGCTGTGTGACCTGTTAAATATTTCTTCACATTTTCTGTTTTTACTTAGTTCTCATACCTGTATTATTTTGTATTTTGAATAAGGGGCCATGCTCCATGATAAGAGGTCAACCACTTGGCTGAGGAAGAGTTCCTCATGTTAGGGTTGTTTTTTTGGGATTGTTCACATCTGAGAAATGTGGATGTTGAGTCAATAACCTCATTCAAGGATGAGAGATTTTTGGGCTATTGGAGTACCCAGGGTTTGGAAATCGGGCAGGAAAGTATAATTGAGGCTAAAGATCAGACCAGCTTTGATCTGATGGTTGAGCATGCTCCACAGCCAGTCTGGCTCACCGCTGCTCTTTATCATTTACACTCGTGCAAATGTACAAAATAAAAACAGCTGATTGGTGCAAAGCAAAATCCATCCAAAATATTTATGTGAATGGCTAGAAAATCTGTTGAGTTAATGTTGGTCAAATAGCAGGATACTGTGGGGGTCAGTTGCCTTTTATGTCCTGTGGAATCTCCTGTAGCTCACTTGAGAGGATACTAGTTTTTTTCTTTTATTGTTTCAGCGGAAAGGTAAAATTGGCGATATTAAAATTGGCAGTTCACTGAAATGCATCTTGGATTAAATGCTGACGAATCTGGTATGGACATTGAATCCATGATCTGATTCATAGATCGGCTAGAGTAGTAACAGTGCCTGTGGTGAAATAATTAATTTTAGGTACTTAATGCACTGAAATACATTTGCCAGTTCTAGATTTTAATTAAGTAAATCCACATTCAGTTAAGCAGTTTTGGCATTGAGTGATGTTGATTTGAATATTGTGGCAACTTTGCTTCAGCTGTTTATAGTTGTCACTTGAAATTACAGCATAGCAGTTAAACCAGAGTTTGGAATTAATTACAGACTCTTGTAGGTGGATGTGTCTGTGGTTGAGATTATTGAAAAGATCAATCTCAGTATTGATTTTGCATGATTAGAATTTTTGCTAACTTAGTATATTTTGGATTTAAACTGTAAATTTCTTATTTTTCTACTGTTAAAGTTAACTCCAATTAAAAGGACAGGTTTTCCCTGCACAGCTTTTAAGAATTGATCATTATTTTTCTCACTTAAAAATCATTTAAGCATGTCATGTTTCTTTGCAAAACAACTCTCCATATTATCTTGTTCTTAGCAGTGTGGGTTAAGTATCCTTCCTTGCAGCAAGCGGTCTAAAACTTTGCACTGTGTATAACTGTCCCATTAGTTATTATCTTCTATCATTTTATCACTTCTCTTTTGCTTTCCATCTTTCTTAAAAGGTCCATGTACTATTAGTTTTTATTGGCTAAATGCAGTTACGTTATCTGGGGTTATCTATTTTTCACGGTACATGTTTGTTTCTCATTTTTGCCTTTGCCAAGAATGGGAATTAATTCTTCAATGTATTACCTCAAACTTATCCACCTTAACTTGCATTTATTATCTGTCTACCTATTTTGATGACCTTTTTGGTCACCAGGAAAACCTTCTTCTCAATGTCTTTTTAAAAACACCTATTTAAAAGATTGCACAGCAATCTGTGAGGTTAAATATACTTGAAGAATAAAATGGTAGGTGAACTGTTGGTGTATACAGTTGGGTAGGAGGTTAATTTTTTGATTTTATAAAACTCTTGCTGTTGAAATCTTCTATGCTGCCCTCTCCAAGGTTTACAGGAAGTATGTGGAGGCTTTGCTCAGGGTGCAGAAGAAGGTTATCGGTATGCTGCCTGGATTAGAACGCATGAGCTATAAGGAGAGGTTGAATGAACTTGGATTATTTTCTCTGGAGTGTCAGAGGCTGAGAGGAGACCTGATCAAAGTTTATAAAAATAAAAATGAGAGGCATAGATAAGGGAGATGGTCAGAATCCTTTTCACAGGGTAGGAATATCAAGCACCAGAGGACGTGCATTTAAGGTGAGTGGGAGAAAGTTTAAAGGAGATTGTGGGGCAGGTGTTTGTTTTACAGAGTGGCTGGTTCCTGGAATGGGGTTTCAGGGGCAGTGGTGGAAACTGAATCAATAGTGGCATTTAAGAGGCTGTTAGTTGGACAAAGAAGGGCAAGGCCATGGAGGGATTTGAAAACAAGAATGTAGGTCAAGAGCTTAGGTGAGGAAGGTGTGCAGGTGAACAAGACTTATTGCAAGTTATGGTCCCTGTAGCTGGATGGGAAGTCCAGTTTTAATGAGGGAGGTCAGATAGGTGTTGAGTGGAATCCCGAAGTCTGGGGGAGTACAAGTCCTAATAAAGTTCACAGGTGATCAAAGTGAAACAAAGGCCCAAGTCTGCGTCATTTACATACATTATGAGAAGTGGTCACAAGATTGAAAGTTTGGGGTTTGAGGATTGTGCAAGGTAGTCAGGAAAATCAAAAATCATGACGGAAGGATTGATCGCCAGAAGGAACAGATTTCAAGTAATTTGCAAAAGAGTCAGCTGAATGAAAATAATAACTCTCAGTAGGGAATTGAATGAGAAAATATTGCTGGGATATGTAGAGAGAGTCGGGGAATGGAACTAACTGTAGATTTGATGGGCTTGATTTGTCAATGCAACTGATGTAATACTGATTTTGAACTTTACCGAACTTATTTGCAGCACACTTTGTACATTGCAGTCTTTAACTCTATCATCTGTTGAATTCAAACTGTGATTCTGACAACTTCAAATGAACTGAAATGCTTTGTGTGGCATCATTTGACATTATTTTTAAGCATTTTGATTCTGTGTCCTTTCGGGGAGCTCGTCCACTCTAGGTTGAGTGAACGTGATGTCTTTTTGCCTCAGTTGAATGTTGTGCACAAAACTCAAGATGGAAAATGCTGGAAAAGCTCAGCAGAAGTAACATTTCAGGTCAAACACCTTTCACAGCGTAAGGGTCTTCAACCTGAAATATTAACTTTTTTTCTATTTCCACAGATGTTGCCCATCTTGAGAGTTTCCAGCATTTTCTGATTTAATTTCAGATTTCTGGTATCTGCAGTTTTTATTTGATTTTCATTGTCTATAGTACATTTATTCAAAGTTTAGGAGCTGCATTTCATTTTTTCATAACATATTTTTCTTGCATTTCAGTGGTAGATGCGGGTCTCTGGGAAAATGGACTCACATATGAATGCAGAACACTGCTCTTTAAAGCCATTCATAATTTATTAGAAAGGTAAGGCAACATGGATACTTTAAAAATTATTGAATATTCAGCTGAAATTTTGCAAAAACATGCATGGTAATGTTTATGAGTATATATGAATTTGTATGTAGCATGCAGAGATATCTTGTATTCTGAACGCACTTTAGAGGAATGTTTGGTCTGTTCAGCTTTCCTTTTCCATAAGCATTTTGTTATATTTTGCAAGAAGATAAAGGTTTTATTAAAACAGTCAGACTTTTTGAAAATACTCCAAGTATATAATTTGGCTTCAGATATGAGCTGTAGAAGTCTTCTAGCAATTAACAATAATCTCCTTTTAATTCTATCAGAGTTGATCTTTATGGCATCTTAAAGGTAAACAAACTTTGTATCTCATTCAAGTAGCAATAGGTAGTTTTAAAACATATTTTAGGAAATGCTAAACTTTTTCAATAGATTTGTAGGTCAGTCTCAGTCAATTTTTCTTGCAATGTGAGGACTTGGACCAATAATTTGCATGATGTTGGATTTGCTGGTGCTGGCTGTCAATATTCATGTTAGTCATAGTGTGCAGGAAATCACAAGGACTGTTTATGAATCATGGCATAAGTTGGATTACTTCCCATTACAGTTCACTAAAGCTCCCAATTTTGTATTTATTAAATTAAAATAATACTTCAAATATGTATGGCAGAATGGTGAATGCTTCAATTCTTCAGGAAAAGGTAGTTGCAAGGCATCTTTTAAAACCTGAGCTTTTGGCCAGTGAAACCCCTTTTGTGGTTCTGAGTTGAGTTGCGGATAGGTAAAGGAACCAGTGTCTCATGTAAACCACTTGAGGAACATAGTTTGTCTGTGTCTATACATCAGAAATCTCTTTACTGTATCCTGAGTGATGTGTTTATCTCAGCCCACGTGGGGATAATTGTTCCTTTTAAAATAGCACGATTACATTTTCGTTGGCCAAATTTGAAATTTGGCAACAGATTTGTTCAGACTTTTAATGGCTTGGAACTTGGGTTATTGGGAAATACTTTAAAATAAAAAGAATCCAAAAGTTTTGTGCATTTTCCCCTCGCTTATGGTACCACCTATGTCTGAGTCTGTGTGCGTAGTGTCAGGTGGGGCTCGTGTGTGAGCAGTAAATCCCACACAGGAGAAATTGGACCCAGCGCTTTTGGTTTCCCTTGCTATTGGATCAAGACCAAGCTGTTGTACCTAGTTTGTGTGGGAGCTACCTGGCGTTTAAAAAATACTACAGGCAACTTGATTCCTTATTATTCAGGTCAGGATCTCGAATGTTGGGTCACTGATGTATCATCTGAATGGCGACTTTGCTATTGTAGCTCAGCAACTCTCAACTGGCCGCCATCTGCCCACGATAACAATGCCATAGTCAAAGGACAAGGTGGTGGATATATCTTCTGCAGGGCAAACTGGAAGGGAACCATCATCTTCACAGAGTGAGCTTTGCCATTTGCAGATTTAGTGAAAGCATTGTCCCTGAATTCATCATTGCGCACATCCCAACCCTAGAAGCTAAGGATGCTGCCAAAGAGGACTTCTCATCTGACCTTAAAAATCCTGGTCCACATCAAGAGGAGGCAAGCTAATCTCCTGTGTGGCTTCAGTATCATGGGAGGGAAAAATGTAACGCTATGGCAAAGGATGTTTGGCTAAGGAGTAGTAGGAAGGTGGTCCTCCCCAACAAAATGCTCGGAGCATGATCTTATCGTCACCGACACCCTGCTTTGTCAGCAGGACAAACAGATCTCATGGCAACACCCCTGTTCCAGGCACTGGCACCTATGAGACTGTAGCATTGTCAGAGTAAGAGATTACAAAGATGTCCATAATCACTTATGCAGTGAGGTATACCAATGATTGTTGAACTGGTCACTGTCAAATTTGTTTTATTATCTCCATTAACTTTGCCCAAAATATCAGCATCGACTGAAAATCAATGTTAAAATATTCAAGGTCTCCAAGAAAGTAGCTCCTCAGCACCTCAGGCATTTTGTTGATTCCAAGCTAATTGGAATTGGTGTCATCAGCATGCGCTGTCCTGAAGACAACCATATTAGGCATCTGTGTAAAGATTGGTCATGCAGCGTGGAATTGGGCCCTTCAACTTACCAGGTTTGTGCTAACCATTAAGTACCTGTTTATACTGATCCCATTTTATTCTCCCCAATTTTCCATCAGTCCCTCACCTTATCCTCTACTCCTTCAGGTTCTACCCCCATCTATAAAATGAAGGCAATTTACATTGGCCACAACCTACCAATCTGTGCATCTTTGGGATGTGGGAAGAAGCCAGAGCACCTGGAGGAAACGGTCACAGGGAAAATGTTCAGACTTCACACATAGTGCTGGATGTCAGGATCGAACCTCGGTCACTGGAGATGAGGCAGAAGCTCTACTCCCTGTGCCATTTGTGGTGGAACTAATCACCTGCAAATGTTAGGTATTCCTGGATTGGGAAAGTACCAGCTTTATGGGCACCTGATGGCAGAGATCAGCAGAAATGGTTATGAATAGATGGAGGATGAAATGAGCTCAGTAAGTCCAGGGATTCATTAACAGCAATGATGTGGAGTTTTCAATACCTTCAAGGACATCTGCAGCCCAAACTCCAAGGTCCCATACCATTAGAGTAGACTGCAACCCTGTTGAATTTTTAAAACTTGGTGGCAAAGAGCTTCAACCATGAATTCACTATGTCACTTTCCATATCTGGGAAGAGGAGTATTTATATCAAGGAATATCCGGGATACTATAATTGTGACCATTTTCAAAAGAGGAGACAAATCTGTCTGTGTTTTCCCTACAGGGAAAATTATTGCCATATTGCACTCCTCATCTACCTCTTCCCATTAGTCAAACAGCTGCACCCCGAATCAGAATGTGGATTCTGTTCATCAAGAGGTGCATAATGTTCACTACTTGGCAACTCCATGAGAAATGCAGGGAGCAGCACCAATCACCATACGTGGCCCTTTATGACTTCACTGAGCTTCTGACTCCAATTGGGAGAGACTGTAGAACACTCCCCTAATTCAGTCTTTATCCTACATTTATTATGACATGCAAGCCATGATCTTAAACAGGTGTGCAATAGACACAATTACAGTAAATACTGATGCATCATTTTCCTGACACAGTCGACATCATTGTACATGCCATGAGATTTGCAAGCCGAGCATCAGAGCCTTGAAACAGATGCTCTATTTCCAATTTTGTCTTGAAGAGATTGCCAGGTAATGAGAGGAACAGATTCAAGGATATACTTGAAGCCTCCATGAAAATTTCAATATGCCCACTGACTCTGAGCACTCTTGGCCCAAGGATTGTTAAAAATGAAGATGGAGCATTCAGGATGGTATTGAGAATCTTGGGTACACAGAGGTCTCGTGTAAAAGCAGAAAGTGCATGCTACCTCACAAACTACCCACCCAGGCACTTGCTCGTGGCTTTCAGTCACCCTGGAATCCACAAAACCAGAGTGGAAGCAGTCTGCCCTTGATCCTGAGAGACTACATCAGAATGAGTAGGAGGAAATGATAACTTCTGAAGGAGGAAGTGAAGCGTTAATATATTAAAACCAGAGTCCAACTTTGCAGTGGCTGCCACTTGTGTAAACATTTCAATGTGTTTAATATTGTCCGTTAATGGTTTTGTAACATGTTGTTGTATTTGATGTATATTTGGGGGTATAATGCATAAATAATAGTCCAGCAGTTGCATTGACAGTTAATTTTTTTGGGTCATTTATACCTTCTGACACAAAGTTGTGTATTTCTTGTTATGCAGCTGTACTATAGTAGTCTGGAGACACGAGATTGCAGATGCTGGAATCTGGAGCAAAAACCATCCATCTGCCCATCATCCCTCCCTCACTTTGTTCCATTTATCGCCTTTCACTACCCTTCTGTTCTCTCTCCAACTATCTCCATTTGGCAATTTTTTCCCTTTTTTTAAATCCGTTTCACCTAACACACACCAGCCTCCATCTCTCAACTTTCTCTCCTAGTTCCATCTGCTCATTATCCCCCACATTACTGGTTCCACCTTTTACTGACCAGCCCCCATATTACCCCTCCCTGTCACCACTTTTTCTTGCTATCTTCCCTCTACACTCAGTCATGATACAGGATCGTGACCCAAAATGTCAGCCATCCCTTTGCCTTCATGGATACTGCTTGACCTGCTGAGTTCCTCCAGCAGCTTTTTTTGTTTCAGTAGTCTGGGTCTGATTCCAGGAGACGATCACAATTTAATTGACAGATTGTGTACTGTTTAATTCACCTCTTTAGCTGCAGCTTTGCTGTGTCTCTAAATACTGTCACTGTTTAAATTTGTGCCATGTGCTTTGGTATTGACTTAAAAGCAGTGAAAATCACTCCTGCTATGGTATAGACATGCACACTAGTGAATTTGCATGTGAACTGGAATTGAATGCTTTCGTACTGTGACAGTATTGATTCTCTAAAATAACTAATGTTGCATTTCCTCATTTCCTTGTCACATCAAAAATGCTCCACAGACTTCTAGCCACCAAACTAATCACCTGACGCTGATCACGGGAAAAAGTAACTGAACCTTTGTGTGCATTCTTGGTGCTAGTCACCTGCTGAAATAGGACAAAGACTGGAGCTCTGCAGCATGATTTGCATCTTCATAGTCCACTCTAATTCATATTCTTCTTTGACAAATTTTTGAACATTGGTCTATCACTGTATTTGGTGATCTAATGGAGGGTTTGATAATTGAGACTTTATAAGCTAGACATCAAGTGATTTCTGCTTGTGGGCGGGTCTAAAATTAGGAGTCTATATATTGAGAGAGAAAACAGACATCTGGTGGTGGGGTGAGCACGGAAAATAGCATTGGGATAGAGAAACGGCCTTGATCCCCTTTTCAATGTTCTCTGTAAGCAGTGATCAATAAATTCCAGGAAGTTGAGGAGAGATTTCTTTACCTTGTGGTTAGAAAGTGGTCATTTCAAGTGACCAGCACTGATGGATTTCAGAACAAACTGGATTAAGTACATGAGGAAGACAGGAATAATGTGCTGATGTGGTTAGATGAAGTTGAATGGGTTGTGGCTCTTTTTGAGCATAATCTCCAACATATGACATTTTATTTATAATGATTTAGAAAGGGACCATTTAGCTTACTGGGTCCATCCCAGCACCCAGCAGAACAATTTCATCAGTCAAATTCACCATCTCTATTTTCCTGTATCTCTACAACCCATGTTCTCTCAAACATGCCCATCAACATCCCTTTTATTCTTTTGCCATTAGCCTACACCTGGGTGCCTGGAGCTTTGAGGCAGCAGCATTAACTATTGTGCCATCCACAATATGTTGGATCAAATTAATTGTTTCTTTGCGAGAAATCCCAAGTAATTGTCTTTTCTCAGTTCAGATTTTTTAAATGGAAAATGTCATCGCAATCATGAAGTTGTTCATTGTTTTTCCAATCAGTTGAAATCAACTTAAGTTGAAGGTGATGAACTCAAAAGTTGTTCTACTTGTCTGACTTTAAAATGGACCTAGCTTTTCTCAATTTGTTGGTGGCCATTTCCTAAAATTGCTGTAGGTGGCAGTTGCCAACTGTGTTTTTAAAATTCAGTTGATGCAAGATTCTCCAGTAATTGGACTAATTGGATTTGCAGCAAAATGAGTTATGTAGTTTTAATTTAAATGTTGTGCTTTTAAAATGAGGCTCTTCTGTATTGAAATTGGTACCTGTTAATCAAATTTTGATGCAATTTTCACAGGTAATTTTCACTTGGATATAGATTGTTAAACTTTTTCCTCAGAATATGGAATGGTGAGCTCCATTCTAATGTGTGGTGATGGCTGTGCTTCAGCATGTTGAAGTGCAAATCCTTTTGCAGTACTTTATTTATAGCCTGCTATATTCTCCCTCATTTGTATCAACCATTATCTTGCACACAATTTGCATGTAACAATTCCTACTGCAGCTTAGAAGTACTGAGGTACAATACTCTAGGATATTCATATAATTTCTTGGGAGAGGAAATTGTCACTGCAACCCCCACACATAATGTGATCTTCTACATTGATTTCAATTCACTCTGCATGTGTTTTCCACATTTCAACAATACCTAACTTTGCTTAAATTGGTTATAAAGTCCTTTTGCGGCACTTAAAATGATGTTAAAAGCATTGTATAAATGCATCCATTTTAACATTGACTGATAACCCACTT
>JARFYF010000046.1:13583394-13595264 GCA_030265395.1 Rhina ancylostomus
GCAACTAAACTTTACCCAGAAAGAACTGAGAGTTATTTATTCACTTAGCTTTCAGATTATACTTCGTTGGTTTTGTAAGTTTGTCAAGGTGATATTTTGGTAAAACTGACAAGTAAAATCGTTAAAAGTCACGAAAACACAGTAGATGTTATGAGCAGTGACATACTTGTGCCAGCTTTCTTGGTCTCCTCTTCCCAGAGGAGTAGTCATTCGATATTGTGGATCATATTCACAAGACAAAGGAGCAGAAGTAGGCCATTTGGCCCATCGAGTCTGCTGCATGAGCTAAACTAATACTATTCCTATCTAGCCCCACTTTCCGGCTGTATCCCCATATCCCTTGATACCTTGACTAATTAGATACTTATAAACCTCCTCTTGCAATTCTTTCTGGAAATGCCTTGCCAAATATTGGAAATTTTCTTGCCCATTTTACTGTACTTTAGCCTGTGTTTGGCATGCATCAGTTAACAATCCGTCAAGGCCTAATGTGTGCTGATACTCCAGAGCTGGCATGAGAGGACATTCTCACAATCTGTTTGTTAGGAGACTATAATAGTGAAATGTCCTTCATGTAAGTTTCTTCTGACAAAATGTGAAAGCCCTGCATCTTTATTCCAAGTCTTATATTGATAGCACATTGAGCGAAGGCATTGAGTTCTTATCTCAACTTTTCATCTTGTATTTGAAAGAACTAGATTGAATACCTATTATGGAATAATCAGATTTGCAAGAGGATCTAGAGTAAACCTTTTGATTTGACAGTTAATTCCTCTTGAGATTTTACTCTGTTCCTAATTAAATTTGTAGATTTCTGAGCTTCAGTTTCCCATATAAAAAAAAATTCCACTCTATCTCCCAGCCCAGCATTAGCTGGGATTTAACCAGTTTGCATGCCTGGCATGGGCTTAAACTAGCAGCAATGTCTTCCATTCTGTTGCTTGTTGCAGTTGTGCTGTTTCTGTGGGGTCCTATGCTTCTAATGGAGCAGTATACAAGCCTTTGCAGTCTTCCATCTGTCAGGTTGGGAAACCTTCCCACTGAGACAGTACAGTTTGCCCAATTCATTTGAATGGGTCTGTTAGTTGCTGGAAGAATGACGTGTGTTTATTTTCAGTTTTGAAGTCTTTCAATTGTTTACTTGTGTCCACTTTTTGGTGCTTTAAATAAAATTGTTGACCAAATTTTTAGCTTTTGACAGGTCCCCAATGTTGTTGAATATTTGAAAATGTCAAAGATATTCACCAACATTCAATAACATTGACAGTGTGGATAGCTGATGAGCCTGTGAATGGGGCTTCACTAGCTGTCAAAACCATTTTTGAGTGAGTGTAGCAGGTTGTCTGTACTGAGTTAGTCCCTGTGTTACACTCTAAATGCCAGGAGTTGTGCTACCAGTAGAAGAACATCTTGGAACTCTAGGGGCAGGCTGCCAATGATTTTTGGGCAACTGAAGGTATGCCCCATTATATTGCAAGTTTTTATTTTGGCATAAGTGTCAGCGTGTTTTGTGGATTGGGATTGCAATTTGCTGTTGTCCACCAGTTCACAGCGAGCATATTGGCACTGCTGACCTCTCAACTAATTTGAAGTACAGATCTTCAGAATCCTGCTAGTACTTGTTATTAATACTGTGTCGATGTCCTTTATTTTGGTGATTACTGAATTAAAAATGCTAAATATCCACCGTAGATAAGCCATGTGGTTTGAAGAAGTACTTACCTTCAGTATTTCTTTGCAATGGTTCCCTTGATTTCATTTCTGAGAGATTGCTACTTTGAACTACTTTTTAAATTGCTATTTTGCTTCCATTGTAATTCAGAAGGGTCCAGTGTGACATTCCTTATCAAAGAACCAAAAATGTGATTGAAAATGTCTTAAACAATATGAATTGCAGGAAAGTTGTGTTGTATCTTTACTGCAACAGTAATTTCATTCTTGGGTAACCTTTCCTCTTGGCTCAAACAATTTCATCTGTTTGTGGAGGTTGAGCTTTCTGCAGAACAGCTGGCTAAATTTCAAGGAAATGAATAAACATTTTGCCAATCCAGTGAAGTATCTTACATTTGTTCATGCCATTCATTATAATTAGAATTTATTGTTATGCCAACACAAAGAAATGGGTAATAAAATATGTTGTGTAGTTTTTGTAATTCTTTAGTGTATTACTACTTCCTCAAGATCGAGACCTGTAGATTTTACTTCTCTACTCCAAAAAGTTATTTATTCTTACACAGAGTTAACACCCAGTGTTGGCCTTCTTGATTTTTTTTGTTCTGACATGGTGCTGTCTGGAAATGCTCTTGAAACAATGTATTTGATTATGACGGAATACGCCCTCAGAACATTTTTATTTTTCATTTGCAGGCAAAAGCTTCTGAAGCAGCGAAGTGCAATGGGCACAAACCGACCACCATCCGTTTCCCAGCCTGGCTTTAGTACTGGGCTTCCTTGTGCTTCCCTGCCATCGTCTGCCTCCTCTAAGCACAAGACAAATGAGAAGCAGGAAAAAGGAGATAAGCAACAGAAACGGCCTATGACTCCATTTCATCATCGACTGTCATTAACAGATGAGCTTTGTATGGAACAGGATCCTACAGGACAGAAGCTTGGATTAGTTGGCCTTGATGTACCCTTAGAAATGCAAAACAACAGGAAATATGGCAAGCCAGCATCTGGGCCTCCAGGAAACCAGAGCAAGCCACTTAATTTGAATCCTATGGATTCACCACATTCTCCTATCTCTCCACTTCCACCAACTCTTAGCCCCCAACCAAGGGGTCCAGAAGCAGAAGGTTTGGAAGGAGCTCCTGTGCCCATCAATCCATTGCTGTACAGTAATGGTCTGGAACTTCAGGCAATTCCCAGCCTTGATGATAAGACTGGGCTTTTATCACAAAGACTACCACCAGTGCCGGAAGTCAGCGAGACAACTTTATATAATGGTATCGCTGCACAAAATTTGGAGTCTTCAGATAAAATCTCATGGCAGTGTTACAAAACTCTTTCCTGTGCAGAAAGAGAGTTCAGGCCACCAGAACTGCACTGTGACAGATGTGACAGCAAGACAGAAAATCCAGATGGTTCAGCACTAAGACGGTAATGTTTGTATTTTAAAATTATTTGGTTTTTATTTGTACTGCATCCAAAATTTTGAGGTGTTGCATTACAGTGTGATTTGGATTTTTAAAATAGAAATCATCGCTGTTCCTGGCTTTTAAAATGTTAATTGGTATGAAGTATGTTGCCATACTAACATGTTTTGTGTTAGCTATGTCTGAATAAATACAAAAACTAGTGAATGATAAAATGAACAAGTAAAGAACTTGGTCAAAATGGTTAATATACTTTTGGGTTGAAACTTGCAGAATAAAATTTATTATTGCATATAAATTCTATTATTCAAAGTGTTGAGCACTTAACAAAGCAGTTACAGGCCCTCCTCATATTACAAATGCCTGACTCATGGACAGCCGACACCTGTGAACGAATGTGACTCTGGTGGGATGCGTGGGGATGGATCTGCTGCTACTGTGGGGCTGCAGGAGTCTTCTGCCTGGTGGAAACAGCATTTTCACGCGCCTTCTCTCCCCACTCCCCCTGAGCCGTGATGACTGGGGGCCTGGGTCGAGCTGAGCAGAGCTGGGAGCACTAAGCAGACTCACTCAGTCATTGAACTGGTGAGACTGGCTGGCGGCTGCTCTTCCCATATCTGCTCTCTCTCCCACACATTATTTATGTTCATTTCCTACTTGCCAACAGTTAGGTTTTTAAATAGTTCTCAGGAATGGGACCCTGTCTTAACCTGGGGACTGCCTGTATGATTTTTCATATGCTTACAAGGTGTAAATTTGTATTTTAATTGGAGGTGTTTTAAACAAACCTCTGAATGTGGTAATATTGCAGACTTAGTATTATTTGGCTTTGCACAAGTCCATAAACACTTCCCACTTACTGAAAAAGCAATACCTAGCTGTTCCGTCTTGCATAGTATATATATTTTTAGTCTTAATATTTGAAAAGTGATCAGCAATACCTGAAAAATTCCAATTTAATAACTGCCATCCACAAAGTGAACATATTTACAGTAATCTTATCAAATGATGCTGCAGTCTTACCAGCAAGATGTTCATTAGATGCCAGTATCATTTCAAGTAACTGGGCAAAGGTGATTAGGCTGTCTTTAACAACTATTCAGAAAATACTGTGTTGTGATTTCCCCTATTTATATTTTTTTCCAATATGTGTGTGTTGTGGGGAAATCACTTCGGGTTATTAATTGTTTAAACAGCAACTGGTAGTTTCTGAGAATCAAGAAGGTTGAGAAAAAATGAGCACAAACTGAATTAGCCTTTTCCATTATTGATGTTGGCATGAGTAATGAAGTAAACTGAGCAAATTGAAGCAAGCACAATTCTTTTCCGTTGATTTATCTTTCAGTTCAAATTTAAATCTCATGATTCATTTTCTTTGAAACCTGAAGCTCACCCTGGTAAGGCATTAAGTACTGAAGCTGCCATTTAAGAACCTAGGTTTGGGACTCTGTTGCGAGTCAGACATGATATCTGAGGGACAATATTTAGACTTTTCTGCTCATAGGGCAGAAAGCACAAAAGTAGCTGAGTCAATGAATTTTAGTGACAGGGCATGAATATATGTTAGATCAGGGTATGATCACCCTTTGTTTTGTTGCAGATGCACTTTGATAATCTAGTAACCTGATACCTTAAATATTTCCTGTATCTGACTTTTTTTTACATTCACAATTTTTATAGTAAGCTGGAAAGTAATTTGAGTTATCTAGGTTTATGCGCTTCATTCTGTGGGGAAGTAGCTGCCTCGTTATTGATTGCCAGATCATTAGATTTGAGATCAGGAACTAGATGGAAATTCCTGAACACGAATAGTAATCATGCCATTTAACCCTACATCATGACCAGAATTCCATACACTGTCCTCTAAGGATGTAATGATTTTAACCTTCATTTCATTTGTTATATTTTTAATATTTATTTATATTTAATGTGTACTTATATTCTTGGTTTGTGGATATCACTGTCTGCTAATAGTTTCCAGGGTGTGTCAAACCAATTTGAAGCAATTGAGTGGTATGCGCAATTATTTTAGGGATAGTTTAGAATCACCACATTGGAGTCAGTTATTGGTTTGGACAAGCTGTCAACTAAAACTGGTTGGGTTCCTTTCCAAATGGTCAATAGTGCATCATATGAGTTTCTCTAACAATCTGACAGGATTAACAAAGTGACAATGAAATTGAATTTTTAAAAAGATGGTCAAAATTTTCAAGCAGCGATGCTGGGATTTAACCATCCTCTAGAAACATAACAATTATCTCTTCCCACTGATTTTTTTTACCATTCTGATCTGAAGGTGACTTCATGTATTCCCAAATTTAAATAGCATTTACTGTGTCCTCATCCATTCGCTTCGGCTGGAAACTTACCTGCATTTTCTTCACAACTTGCACTGTCACCCAGCTTTGTATCATCAGCAGACTTGGATATATATCACATGGCTCATTCATCCAAATCATTGATATAGGTTGTGAACAACGAGAGCCTCAGCATGGATACCCATGACAATCCCAGTGGTACCAGCTTCCCAACCTGAAAAAACTTGTGACTTCCACCATTTCCTGTCTGCTAATCAATCCTCAATCTCATGTGCACTGATTTTGTTTAATAACACCTTGTGTGCTATCATATCAAAGGCCTTCTGAAAGCTTATTTGCACCACATCTATTGGTTTCCTCCTTAATCTCGGACAAGCACAAAATATGAGTAAATCCAGATGTGATTTCTTTCATAAATCCATGTCAACTGTGCCCAATCCTATTAGTGTTTCTAAATATGCTGTTATCTCTGGCTTCGTAATAAATTCTAACATTTTCCATGCTAATAATGAAAGGCTAACTAGTCTGTCATTTCCCTGTTTTCTCTCTCCCTCCTTTCTTAAATAGTGGGGTTACAATTACCAACTTCCAATCTGTGCGAACGGTTCTAGAACCTAGAACTTTGGAAGATGTCAACCAGTGCATCCACCATCTCCATAGCCACCTCCAGCAAAACCTTGAGATCCAGGTTATCGGTTCCTGAATATTTACCAGCTTACAGTCCCAATCATTTCTCTCATTTTTTTAAACTATTTTTTCTCCACTATTTTCATTAGTTTTACCTTTTCTTTGAAACGGACAAAATTTTTATGTTTCTTTGCCATTTCTTATTCCCTGTATAATAGGTCCTGTCTCTATCTGTAAGGCACCCGTTTTAACTTTTACTAATCTTTCCCCTTTCACATATCTGGAGAGGCTTTTACAGCCTGATTATTCACATATTCTACTTTCCCTTATCAATTTCTTTGACCTGCTCTGCTGAATTCTGAAATTTCCTCAATCTTCAGACTTGTTCCTCTTTTTACCAGCATTATAAACCTTTTCCTTAGATCTTGTACTAATTTTAAATTCAATTGTGAACTATTGTTGGTCCACTTTACCTGTTGGGTTTTTGTGCCTTTAAAGGGATATGTATTTGTTATAAACTATGTACTAATTAATTAAATGTTAGGTTTTTAATTTTTCTCTTAACCATTGTAAAGTTTCATTTGATTTCTGTTATGGATCTTTCTTTTTAGCCTTTTGTTTAAGAACTGAGGCTGTGTCAGAATCCCTGACATTTTTAAATTTGACTTTTAATGTTTCTCAATGGCCCTATCTATTTGATGATTTTCTTCTCATTATCTGTGTATATAGATGCTATACTATTTTATGGTTTTTGCATTTGCATTTCATATTTCTTCTTTGCCTGTCTTTTTTAAAGCATTTTTTCTGATGTTGACTGATGTGTTTGATTTGTGTTTCTCCTTAAAGTGTACACGATTAAGTCTTTCCTTTCATTTTTAGACTTCTAGCACAACCTCATAAACGGTTCAAGGTTTCTGAAGAGAGGCGACAGGTACATATTCAGGAAATTAATTACCTGGACCCAACTCGACTAATGCAGCAGCAGAGTGAAGGGCCAGGGGAACTTAATGACCCTTATACTTTTGTGGACGGTGATATTGAATACAGCTTTACTTCCATTAAGAAGTTTAAACTGGGCTCCGAGAAAGATGCAACTAAGAAATCGCAACAGAATAAGGTAACATTTCAAATATTTTACAGAAGTTTTATATTTGTATCCAAATTGTGAAAGACAACATGGAGAATTAAATTGGCTACTGTTGCTCTGTTGTATTCTCATTGTAATTGGTTCTTAACTTTGAAGCGAGACACAAATTCCTCCTCCTGTTTATGCTTCACAGTTTACTATGCATTTAATACACTAGTTAATAAAAAAATCACTTAAGATATGTGCTGGGGAAAATATTGTATCCAAGAAAATGTGTGTTATTTGTTTGGGTACACTTTTTCTGAAATTTGTTCCCAAACAGTTTATTTGCTTTTTGTTGTAGTTACCTGTTCAATTGTCTTTTTAAGCAAATGAACTAAGTTAACAGCAATAATATTACGACTGTATTCTTCAGGGCAAAATATAACATTGTATCTTTTCTGTGTTTCAAAACCACCTGTCAAGGATGAGCTATATTTAGTTATTTTTATGTTTCTGATTTGTCCATCCTACTTTCTCCCTTTGTCTCATTAATTATGCAGAGGTAGAAAAGATGGGAATATTACAAAAAATGAATTTGTTTAGAAAGTGAACTTCATACATTTCTACTGTTGATTCACCTGAACAAAATTTTTCTTTAATTTTGGTCACATTCACTGATCGAAATGTTTTTGATGTGCATTTTAAATGGGTTACAATGGGGATTATTTTGACAAAAATACATTGACTTTTACTTAGGTTTAAGGTCTAGGTACAAATATGAACGGAGATAGAACCAAACATAATTTTTGTCTTCGTTCTATTTTAGATGCCACTACTACGGCTTTCAATATTTCATTTAAAAATGTTTTTGTTTTCATCAGTATTAAATATGTTAATGTATTTACTCCTTTTTAAATGCAGGAGATAGATCTAGTGAAGAAAATAGTTTATTTTGTGTTTATCCAAAGATCAAAAATTCTATAAGGTATTCATAAACATGAATCTAAGATCAATAGGATATGCCTCTACAGATTAAAGTATTCAAATGAGAATTCAATTTTTTGGCGATAAACACATAGAAATACTTTATTTTTAAAGTACATTTCATGAGGTTCCAGATGAGTATTAATTCCACAGAAAGATTAAGTGTTTTATTAAACGTTTGATAAAGGAAAGCAGAAAATAACACAAAAAAACAAATCTTGTTGGAAGACTATAGGAGTTCTGAGGGGTCCGTTACTGTATGCTTGTAATATGAAAACAGTTAAGTTACAAATATGAATTATTGACAGTTGTGTATCTGAAGCATTAAAATGAATAGACTAAGAAATCGCAAACATCTTAAATGGAGATGCACCGGTTTCAGACTAGAATTTGGAAATCGAGATAATCAAGGGGAATATCCAATGAACATTTGCATTCATTATATTTTGACACTGGTATCACCTGTAGGTTATTCATATACATAATGGACTCTAGAGTCATTGGAAGACTAGAAATGAAATCTCTGACCATATGTAAGTCATGGCTGCATTTGGGATAGTTTGGTAATCCTGTTTTAAACCTCTTCCATGTATGTAAATTTGCAGATAATGTGCCAGGTGGAACAGAATTTTTGATTGCCAGTGGCATATTTAAAATTGGCTGTGAGCATACAAATATAAAATGTTCCAAGTAAGTCCTATTGTGGATATCTTAGAGCAATTAATTACGTATTATGTCTCATTTTAGGAGGAGAAAAATTGGATTGATTCCAGAAAGTAAAAACTGCCGGATGTCATGAAATAATTCCCAAAACCTGATTTGTTCCTGAAGGAGATGTAATAACATCATTGTGAAAATAAACTTAGAATTTTGAATTAGAAGGAAATGTGTTCCAAAGTCTTTGACAGAGTTAGATAAAATTTGCATTGGCCAATTTGTGTCACTGCATAATTTACATATCTTGTAGACCAATCTAAGATATTTCAGGATTCATTGTTTTTTGTTTTCAGCTAGAAGATGGATTTGGTACTAGGGAAGCTGCACCTACTCATGCCACACAGTTGCCGGACGGAAAAGATGCCATGTCTATTTTTAGCACTGCTCCAAAATCAGGTATCCACCAATCCTGATGTTACTCTTGAAAAGCACAAGGTACAGGATTGCACATGCAAACACACACAAACTTGCAGACAAACGTCCTGCTATAAAATTTCTGCAAGCAAGTATACACACACCCCTCTGGCATCCCAACTGGTACCTTCCACACTACCAAGCTTAGTAGCTACACTGCACTTACACAGGTGCCCACCCTCAGTTCTGAGTGTTCACTAATTCAGTATGCATGACCCCCCCCAATGTTTCAAACAGTGAATAACCATGTTCCACAACTGATGATGCTGTCTCACCAAAATATCCTGCGCTTTCTGTAGCGGATGCCTTAGACGTGCACCACATTGACCCCTCCAGCTCTCCGCTGTGTTCTTTGATACTTTGTAATCCTGTGGTCATTGGCTCAAACAGATTTAATTATGGGATACTAAACTTAAAAATACTCACTGCCTTTAACTGCTGTGGTCGCTGGCCACATAATGGTCACAATTGTCTCTGGGATAAGGCCCCCAAATATTGTGACTGTGACTGAGTCACTGGAGAGTGGAAGATGATAAATGCGAAAGACTGTTATTGATAAGAGAAAGCAAGCATTCCCTTGGAGACCCTTGCAGTAGAATCTCTGTGAACTCAAAAGTACATAAAATTTTTATACTCTTAAGAACAAAGATGACAGCAGGTGATTCAATACAATTTCAATAGCTGCAATGGCATTGTTTACTTAAATATTTAGTGTCTGACAATTGAAGTACATATTTACAATGGGAGCACACTATAATTGACAAGACAACTCTAAATGTTCAAACACCTTTGCTGGGACAAAGTAATTCCCATGGCTTCGGAGGACCGAGAACCCAAAGTGAGTGTTGCGAGGGGTGATGTCTGGATACACAAATATCCCAATTATATGACAATGTACTATATCCAAGCATATACGAGTATGACCAAGTTTAATGTGCTCAGTGACAAAATAAGTCTGGCCTGGAAGCTTCCTTGATCTGTCAAAATGCTATAAAATAACTTAGCTGAAATGTTTGATGTGTGAAATGTTTGATCAAGGCCAGTTAACATATCCTCATTGTCTTACATTTGGCTGATGCATATGAGAACCTCTCATGGTCATGTCTATTTGCAAATCCTATCTATTGATTGGCCTCCTGCTGTGAGCCAGTAGCCTGTGCTCTACATACAGTACTGTTTGTTTACAAAGCTATCCTTTTAATTTCAAAACTGATTACTATCTGTAATTTACATTTGAACTTTTTTGAAGACACACAACATTGCACATGCTGGAATCTGGAGCAGTAAACTGCTGAAGGAACTCAGCGGGTCAGGCAACATCTGTGGAGGGAAATGGACAGTCAGCATTTCGGATCAAGGCCCTTCCTCTGGACATGCTGCCTTACCCATTGAGTTACTCCAGCAGGTTTTTTTTTGCAGATGGATTCTCATTTGTTAATGCCTGCTATCCACATAATTCCGTAACTCTTGAATAATCCCCAACAGTACGCACCAATCGTGATGTCACTCCTGAAAAGCACAAGGTAGTGAAATGCACGTGCAATCTTTAAGAAAACTTGACAAGATGATTTATTTTATTTAGCAAGGATAAAGAATTCTAGAATGTGGATTGTCTATTTTTCAGAAACACGGCAATCTCCAACTGGGCGAACGGTACCTGCAAGCCTCACACGGGAAACTGATCTTGTGGTGTCTTTGAATGATTTGGACAATCTTTTTGACAATTCTGATGATGAGGAGAATGGAGTAAGTGGATTGGTACAAACAACATGAAACAATATCATCTTGGCAATTGAATGCTTGTGTTTTTTTTAAGTAACTAATTGTTTGTGATGTTGGCCTTCTTTAGGGTGCTTTTACCTTAATAAACTTGCAGGTGCATGACAAAATTGTGTGTTAGTTGCAGATACAAATTAATCCATAAATTAGAGTTATAGAAACCTTCTATGACCACCCACAAAAATAATGGTTCTAAGGTTTTATATTGCAATTTTCAAATTATGTACTACTTGCTTCTGTTCATAATTAGTTTGGTTCCATTATTATAGTGGAATTAAATTCAAATTTTATTTGTCTTTTTAAGCTATTTTAAACATATATTGCTCATAATACTTTTATGTCTGTATATCTGTTTTCAGTTTTAGAAAGCAATAAATTGTTTTGATCAGAACATTAAATTTGATCACCATGTTGCATCTAGCAGTGTCGCAGAGTTTTACATGTTTTGAGAGTAAAGATTCTTTTGTACTATTGGCTTCAATTAAATTTTTGCAATTTTTATGATTGTGGCTTTGCACTTCGTGTTTATTGGTCATTTTTACACCAGGAAGTCCCCAGTCTTTTTCGTTCAAGCAGGTTGGCATTGGAATTTTTCTTGCTTTTATTGGCATTGTTATTCTCTAATTAAAAACAAATTGCTAGACATAACCTACACAATATTGTAAAAGAAAGTAGCAGAAAATAAAGGAAGTACTTACCAAAATTTTTCATGTGAAGAACACCCATTCACCTGTTGTACAGCTGTTCTGCCTTTCCGAGTAGATCTCTATCCTGGTTATTAATTACCACTTGTTTTATACTGTCAAAAATGATGAGGAACCATGGCAGCACCTTGGTGGATTTTCTGATTTATGTGGGCCTTTTGGG
>JARFYF010000046.1:13648865-13659488 GCA_030265395.1 Rhina ancylostomus
GTGTTATTGATCAATCATGGGCTGAGAGATCCATTTCCTGTATGTTAACATTCTGTCCTGTGGCACCAGGGAGTAACACACTCACATCAACTATAAATCTACCCATTCAGCATGCACTTGCCCAAGTGCTTCTGACTCACTCGAACAAGGCTGGGGAAGTCTGACTAAACGGTACATTGTTTGAAGAGGCCAAATTAAGGCTAAACCTTTCCATTCAACTTGGCATCTGTGATTCAAGTTGCATTGTGAGCGTCTGGCAAAGAAAACCTATTGAACTTGGATTTTACATATTCATAAATATGTAGGAATGTTAAAACCACCATTAAGTTGTCCTTTCAACAGCAGTAATGGAAATTGGGGGAGGAGGCGGCAACACTGTAGTCCCAGTTCACTGTCGACAATTGACCTGAGGGGAAGGTGTATGGAGCCCCAATTACTCTGTTCGTTCCACAAGATTTATTTAACAAATGTATAATTTACCATCATTACTGGGGTGAATGTTTGTATTTTACATTGCAGGGTACTTTTATTTAGTTTGGATTATCAAAAGAACAGAATTTATTTCTTGAGCTTTTTGCTAAGCTATATTTTTGAGATTTCAAAGTCCTTACAAATGATGGGATGGAGTTTCATGCAAATATTAATGATGATACAAGTATATATGAATGAATTAAGGTTGAAATAAAGGTATAATTATTGTGCAGTGTGTACAGTTGCTACATAACATAGTAAGGGAACATAGAATGTGACATTGGAAGGAGGTGCCAAGCCGAGCTGCATTCAGCACGCTAAAACAGATTTCGAGGGCCAATTGACTTAATCTTTTGCACCCAGGTGGCACAAGGCAGGATGTCATGGGGCTTCAGTGGAGGCTTTGGTCAGTGCATTGCTGTGGCACCACCCTTTTTTAAAGAAAAACCTGAAAGCCCTCGACAGGGATAAGGTTGGGTGTGGAATTATATCTCCTGTTAAATCTAGGGCTGAACTTCAAAAGTTTTTAAATGGCCTTGCATTCAATGATTTTTTGAAAATTACTACAATGCATATTAATGATTTTTAAAGGAAATTATTGGCACATTAAAACACTAATTAAAAGCTTTAAAACAAGATGAGCAAAAAATTAAAAAATTACCCTTCTCTTCCTAATCTCCAGGACACAAGTGCTCATCCAAGTGAGTGGACAATGTGATCCGAGGCTGCCTGACTGGTGTAGGATGAGAGAGGTGGATCTGAGAATCTCAGCAAGACCAGGCTCCAACTGGAGTCCATCCATGGAGCAGAGCAACAGAAGTGCCAGCAACTATCACCCATGTGATTGGTTCCATTGTCTAGATTAAAGTATTTCCCAAATATCCAGTACATTGCACGTGGGCTGGATTGGAGACACGAGACTGCAGATGCTGGAAATCTGGAGCAACACACAAAAAGCTGGAGGAGTTCAATGGGTTAGGTATGGAGGGAAATGGGCAGTCAACATTTTGGGTCGCGGCTCTTCATCAGGACCTGGGCTGGATAGGATTCTGTTTGACCGGATACCTGGAATTGTCCCCAGGTTCCAGAATCTTCCCACATGTGCAAATCCGGAGCAGATGTGTTGGGGCTCCCAAGCCCTGAAGGCTTTACGGAGACCTCAGCCATGGTCAGGCTTACGTACCAGACTCTCCTCCCCCAGTACTTCCCTAAGAGCCTTTGATCGGAGGCGAGCTGGAGATGGAGCCTCGTTTCCTGTCAAAGTCAGAGAGGCTTTGCCACAGATTTGGAATGTCTAATATTTGGAGACATTTTAAAAAAATAATAAAATTGCTATAAATTTAAAAATAATAGTTTAATTTTAAAAATAAATTTATTTAGAGTACATTAAAGCACTGGAAATAGTTGAAAGTTTTAAAGTAAATTAAAATAAATAATGCCAAAAGACTGCTCATTCTTCATAATCTCCAGGCCGGAAATCCCCATTCAAATAAAGTCTGCGATCCCATTCCAGACCTTGTGCAGGTGGAAGAGACTGACTCCTGACTGCAATTGCAGGGAATCCCAGGAAGTAGGGCTGTATGCAAGGCCCAGCCACTGAGCATTGGCATCCTTTCATTTATTTAAAAAATAAGCTTATTCATAAAAGTACATGTAGGAAATACAATGCAATCAGTACATGTCATTCTTTGCAGTTATTATGCTATTAAACCAAGGAGGAGATTGATGTTGGTATTTCCTCTTTAACCAGTGCACCCATGAAGTGTTTGAGAAGTTGTTACACAGGACCCAGCCCCTCTCTGTCTAGTGACGGCAGGATCATAGACTGTGGTCCTTTCTGACAGAGCCTCTGTAGGGCTGCACTGACAATCATTGGTATCTCAGTGCATCGTGGACTTGCAGTAATTTTGCATGAATCTGACATTGCTTGTGGGAGAGCTGGTACAACACTGCTCTTACAATGTCCATAGAAGTTGCAATTCCATGAATGGGCATGGAAAATGTTGTCCTGGTTAATATTTCTACAATTTTTTGCATCTTATTAGATTTCATGATCAAAGACAATCTTTGTCTTGGTTTGAACAAAGTAAATTCACAAAGCTTTAGGTGAAGAAAATGTATATGTTTGTATATGTGCTGGTATAACATGTTCAACGTCGTGGCAGACGTTGGCAGGGGAGCTATATTCTTGGATATTGTATCTTAGTCAATTGGAATTGGCTTATTATTGTCACGTACTGAGAGAGTGAAAAAACTTGGCTTTGCATGCCATCCATGCAGATCATTTCAAACACAAGTACATCGAGTAGTACAAGGGAAAAGCAATAACAGAATGCAGAATATAGTATTACAGTTACAGAGTGCAATGCAGGTAGACAATAAGGTTCAAGAGCCATGATGAGGTAGATTGTGAGGTCAAGAATTCATCTTTAACATACAAGAAGTCTATTCGATAGTCTTATAACAGCAGGGTAGAAGCCCTCCTTGAGCCTGGTGTTGCCTATTTTCAAGCTTTGGTATCTTGTGCCTGATGGAAAATGAGAGAGGAGAGAATGTCTGGGGTGGGAGCAGTCTTTATGGAAGAGATTTTTTTTAAATGGATGCTGTTCTGAACTCTGACATGCCAAGAGATTATCAGACGGGCAGAGGGAAAGATTCAAGGATGTTCTTAAATTCTTATTGAAATGCACAGCATCTCCACCATATTGGAGGCCACTAGCCCTCTGACTTCACGTAATGGGGAAGGAGCATTAGTGATGGCATGAAAACCTTGAGTTCATTTGTCAGGACCCCAAAAAAAGAACAGTGTAAACAGCAGAGGCAAAACACCACCTCCCAAATGACCCATCTGGTTGTCCTATCGAGTACCTCCTGTCCCAACAATGGCAGAAACTGCATGTCTCACAATGGGCTCACCAACTACCTCAGATCCCAAGGAACTGGAGTGGAAGCAAGTCATCGTGAATCCCAAGAGATTACTGAAGAAGAAAGCAACATGGGGAAAATCTAATTTTCCTTCTAACTTCCCAGTTCCAACCTGAAATGCCAACTTTCTTTTCTCACAGATGCTACCTGACTTGCTGAGTGTTTTGAGCCTTTTCTTTCTCTGCATCATTTATTGCTGTTGATTCAAATGGTGAAATGGTAGTGATCCTAAAAGAATAAACTTCTTCAATGAAAAGAAAATTACTCAATGTAGAATAGTTCTGAAAGGAAGTGATCAGATGTAAATGTGTGTCAGAACATAATACACACAAAATGCTGGAGGAACTCAGCAGGTCAGGCAGCATCTATGGAGGGAAATAAACAGTCGACGTTTTGGGTGGAGACTCTTCATCAGGACAAGGGAAAAGCAATAAGAGTCTTTCAGAAGTCCAGGACTTCAGAATCCTGATGAAGGGTCTCGATCCAAAACATTGACTGTTTATTTCCCTCCATGGATGAGTTCCTCCAGCATTTTGTGTGTGTTGCTCTAGATTCCAGCATCTGCAGAAACTCTTGTGTCATGTGTCAGAATGTGGCATTTCATGCCAATGGTTTTAGTCTCTGAAGATTTCCTTGCTCTTCGGTGATAGTCAAGTCTTTCGGTTCTCATGGACCAAGAAGCACCCTAATTACTCAAAGGGACCGCACGTAAGGGGGCGTGTGTGCACCTGTGACTCAGCATTTTGAACTCTGCTTGGGCCTCTGTAATGCCGTTGGTCACTGCGATAAGTTGTCTCCAGGTCAAGAAAATGTCTATATCTAACCATGTAACCCACAGATTTAACTAAACTAGTACTCTCTCAGTAAATATTTTAGCATGATGAGGTGAGATACAAATCATTAGGCTTTCTTTGCCTTACAAATGATGAATTATAGAATGATACGGCACGGGAACAGGCTTGTTGGCCCACTGAGTCTGCACTAACCATCTGGCACCTATTTTATTCTCCCTCCCTTCCTATCAACTCCCTCCAGATTTGACCACTCACCTACACGTGAGGGGCAATTTCTAGTGGCCAGTTAATCTACCATTCAAAATGCCTTTGAGATGTGGGAAAAAGCCCAAGAAGTCACAGGGAGGTGCAAACTTTGCACAGACAACACTAGAGGCCAGAAATAAATCAGGGTCACTGGAGCTGTGAGGCAGCAACTCTATTAGCTGTGCCACTGTGCTGCCCAAATTAATCTGTGGAGTAAAAGTGCTAATCAAGTTTTGCCAGCCTACCTTTGAATAAGAAATATAATTAACTATGCATCCCTATCCTGGTTAGTTGGATAGGCACAATTGTTCTCTGTTCTCAGAAAGAAAGTAGACTTGCACTTATATAGAGACTTGTAAGGTCACAGGGCATACCAGAGTTTAAGAGTCAATGTACTACAATGGAGTCGAGAGGTTTGGGGCCAGAATGGTAAAGTGGTATTCAGACCAGGAGTGGATCAACCACGATCTTATTGAATGCCTGAAGGAGCTGATTGCCCAACTCCTCCTCCTCCTTAAATTCCCATGAACCACTGTTGTTGTGTTCTAAGTCTGGCAGCCAAATGCGCACAGCAAGCTCCCACGAAGAGCAATTTTTTTTGTTGTGTGATGTTGTTGAAAGATAAATATCGGACCAGAACATTGGGGTAATTCCCTGAAGCTCTTCACAGAAGATCCCAAGACACTGTTTCAACTCCCTGAGAGGAGAGACAGTCTTAGTATGAAATAATCATGCAAAATCTGCCACCTCTGTCAGTGTTTTTGTTTTACACTTGATTTCAGTGTATTCTAAACAAATGTCATTCATCCAGTCACAAAGAAATATGCAAAAACTCTCAAATAATAACTGCAATGAAGACATTAAGCTTCTGGTTCTAATTTAAAGCTGGGTTTTGTTTTCTGTGTACCTCAATATTGTGGCTTAATAACTTGCTGTTGCTGCGCAAATGCAGAACTGACAATCAGATGCATTTAATTCCCTCTTCAGATCTATTGAGCAGATTTCTATGGATGTTGGAAACTCCAGCCTTTGGGCAAACTGAACCAGGTTAGCAGTTACAGAAGTACCAGGAACAAAAACAAAGGGAAAGGAAAAGCAAAATGATGGAACAGTTCTGAGAAATCTTGAAATTGCTGTATAGGGATTCTTGACTGAGTATAAGGCAGCAATTTCCTCAAATTTGAATTGCAATATCATAAATTCTCAGGCTTACGAAACAGGGTCACAAAAGTACTCCCACCTTGCCAAGCATGGTGTTCATGTGTCCAGTCTGCTCAATGAACCATCTGGGAGGATCCACCAATAACTTTTCCCTCAGGGCCTTTGGGGCAGTCTGTGCAGAACACTGCCTGATTGACTCAAAGTTTTCATTTGCAGTAATGTCTCTACAAGAGACGGGTGGCACGGTGAGGTCCATCCTTCACAACACAAGGGGCAGACAGAACCTCAGCATGTAGTGACCCTCGGTGTTTACTTCCCCAGGCCTGACACACGACTTGATTCAGCCACTTGCAAAGGACGAGAGCCAAGTTCCATACACCTTCCGGGAGTCCCTGCTGTCTGTGCCCTTCAAATCAAATGGGCTGGTAAACAATTTGTGAATCTTTTGGAGGAAGAAGTGTATGCATGTCTCAGCCTTCTCCATGGAATGGACTCTGGGTCAGAAGATAATCTTGGGCAAAGAGCGAGACTTGCTGGCTCTTCATCTCTTGGAGCTCCTCCACGTCACCCCCACTGGCTACAGCAGGAGCAGATTCTGCGGCCGTGTTTATCTTTGAATCTCTCTTGCTTTCTGAACATCCTTGAGGATGAAAAGCCTGTTGATATTCACCTCAACTGTTCCCCACCAGAGCACAAGGAAACTGAGGAAGGAATTCACAGATCTCCAACCTGAATAATCCTTTAAGTCTCCTGATACTTCCAGGGGGCCATCAATTTTATGTTCGGCTTGTGTATCACCCTGTCAGCCTTCCGCTCTTCTGGAAGCTGATAGTCAACAAGCAGGAGGCAAGAACCCTTGTATGATGGTGGTGGTGGATCTGACTGGGAGTGGTTGGAACATAAACAGGGAGTCTAAGCAAGACCAGACTTTTCTCAACCGGCTTGAGATACTCTGCATGCAGGCTGTTGGAAGACATCACACAGCTTGGCATCACTTGCAGCTTCATTCAGCAGTCTGGAGGTGACATTCAGGCTGTCGATGTCTTTGCTGGAGTGCCCAGCCCCGTCAATGATGCAGTTGAAGTCACTGGCCAGATCAACCCTGTTTGCTACTTTCCCTTCCCTAATCCTGCAACCACCACTGACACAATAGTGTGTTTGCCATGGTTACTTTAGCACCTTTATGTAATCAGTCATGAAATCTTCAGCCATTTGCTGATGTAAAGTCATTTAAGGAAGGCAAATGAACCCTATCATTAGAGTGAGGAGACAAAAGTGGTAATGCTGTATGGTGATTTTGGAGGGAGACCTATATATGAGAGTCCGGGTCGATTAGTCCTGCAATCGTGGGTGAGATGTGAGAGGCCAGAAGTGTGGCCACACATTTTGTTCTGCTGTTTGCAGAGCACACTATCACTTGACGCATTTGGCAGATGTCCCAGAGATTTATCTGCCTGTATATTTGCTTTGAATTGCATCATCCCTGAGAGATCTGCATTTTCTATAAAAATGATTTTAAACTTCTGCTAACTTAGATAAGATTTCTTTATTAGTTGCACGCACATCGAAACACAGTGAAGTGCATTTTTGCATAGAATGTGTCGGGGGCAGCCTGCAAGTGTCGCCACGCTTCCACCGTCAGCACAGCATGCCCACAGCTCCTAACCCATACGTCTTTGGAATGTGCGAGGAAACCGGAGCACAGGTATTCCTGTTGGCTGACATATTGATTCACTAATGCTACAGCACAGACCAGCAGGCCTGATAGAGTTGGTCTCACTGGTGATGTCCTGATGTTCTCAATGTTATTTCATTAAGGCTTTAGACTGGATAGTTATGCTGCAGCTCCATCCTGTGGAACAACATGAGGAAGCTGCAGCTCTTTCCCCACCTTCATTACTACCCCTGCTCCCAATGCTTCCCTACTGGTATTTTGCAACCGCATCTTAAATTCAACAAATGTGCTGTAACATTAGATGCTGTGTGGAAGCTGTATATGCCACACTTGAGAATCAGTGTTGTATTAACTTTGATGCTTAATACATTTTAAATGTTTTCCTAATTTTTCTACAGTTGAGCAATTTGCACTAAATGAAAATAAGATTTCAACACCAATAGCTGGGCTATGTTTACAGAAAAAAAAAATTAATCACATAAGAGAATCGTAGAATGATTTACCAAACAAATGAGGGCACAGAGGCAATTCTGCCCATTGCCTCTGCAGGCTTTTGGGAAGAGCATTCCAATTAGTCTCATTCCCTTGCTTCAGAAGCCTGCAACTGTCTCGCTCTTTCTGTAAGTTGCCAACGAAACGGCTTTCACCCCCTTGTTTTCATTCATTTGTTTATGGAGTGTGGCCATCACTGGCTTTTCCATTCTTAATTCTCCCTGAACCAAGGAGAGGTGAAGAATCTGATGGTGGTGTGTCTGGAGTCACATAGAGATCATACAGGATAAGGATGGCATATCCTTCCTTCCTTGAAGGACAGATGAGGCTTATCAAGGTCGATTAAATATGGAGTCATTGATTTGTACAGCATGGAAATGGGCCCTTTGGCCCAAGTGGTCCATGCTGACCAAGGTTCCCATCTAAGCTAGTCCCATTTGCATGCGTTTGGCCCAAATCTTGCTAAATCTTTCCTACTGATGTACCTGTTCAAGTGCCTTTTAAATGTTGTTAATGTACCTGCCTCAACCACTTCCATACACTGACCACTCTCTGGGTGGAAAAAGTTGCCCCTCAAGTTTTGTGGTTTGATGTGCAGCACAACACGGTGGGCCAAAGGGCCTGTATTGTGCTGTATTGTTCTATGGTTCCTATTAAGTCTCTCCCCTCTCACCCTAAACCTGTGCCTCCCAGTTCTTGATTCCCCAACCCTGGGAAAAAGACTGTGCTCATTGACCCTATCCATGTCTCTCATGATTTTATACATGGCTATAAGATCATCCCTCATTCTCCGACATTCCAATGAATGAAGTTCCAGACTGCTCTACCTCTCTCCACAACTCAGTCCCTCAAGTCCCAGCAGCATCCTCATAAATCTCCTCTGCACTCTTGTGATCCAAACTGATTCTAATTATTTTATTCCAGATTTGTATGATATTGATTTTAAATTTCGCAACTGCCATGATGGCTCTTGCACTTGTCTCTGGAGCAGTGGTCCAGCCATCTGGCATACTTGTCCAATATATTTTGCTTCCATTGTTCATTGTGTTCTGCAATGCAGTCCAAATCACAACAGCTCACAGAGTAACTCCTAATTACTTAACGCTCTCTGTGACCTGGATCCGATTGTGATCAACTGCATGCTATGGGGAAATTCCTGGATATGATTCCATCATTTCTGTTTCCACAGGGGCCTGCTGTACTGGAAAGCAGGAAATGCTTGAAGCAGTCAGTGGGTCAGGCAGCATGAGTGGGGAGAGGGACAGAGTTAACGTTGTGGGTTAAGGGTCTTTCATTTGAACTGGGAGGGAAGGGGTGTCTGGTGGTGGAATCCTACTGGAGGTGTAACTTATGGAGGGTGGTTGGTTCAGTGTGGAGGCTGGTGGAGTGGGGTAAGGTCAGTGACTGTGGCACAGAACTTTCAGCGTCACGTTCCAGTCCAATAGCATCCACTTCCAATAAATTATTCTTTTGCCTCCTCCAGGAGGGAAAGATCTAGGAATGGTAAAGACAAAAGAAAAACGAGAGGAGGAATAAAAATTGGAATTGAAAGTAATGGGATCAGGTCCGTAAACGCGATAACACATGAAATAGAAAATCGTCCCAGTGCTTCACATGGTCCCACAATCAGTGATATCACCATGCCAGCTAACTTGCTTTGAGATATTGGTTGGGGGATAAATGTCAATCAGAAGACTGAAGATAACTGGTCCTCCAAAATAGTGATGCGAGAGACTGCAGATGTTGGAATCTGGAGCTCAGATGAAGGGCCTCGACCCAAAACGTTGACTGTCCATTTCCCTCCACAAATGCTGCCTGACCTGCAGGGTTCCTCCAGCAGTTTATTTTCTTCCTCCAAAATAGTGTTCTCCAGTCTCTTATTTCTACGTATCAGGGCAGATTGGGCTGCCACTCAGAAAAAGGTGAGAACCCCTGATAATGCAGAATTGTGAGTTTGGATGGCTTGAATTCATGGGTCCGAGCCTCTGAATGAGACATGAAACATCAAACACCACCCTCAGTGATCCATGACTGGCATGTGCTGAGTCTGGTGGAACACCTCCAAGGCCTCAATTTTACTTCAGTTTTCTCAATTATTTGGGTAAAGGAATAGAGGGAATACAATGTGACATAAAGTCAGTGTTGTGTGGATGGAGGCATAATGCTATACAAGGGACTTGCTCCAGTTATCAGAATCAGGTTTATTATCACTGACATATGTCGTGAAATTTGTTGTTTTGTGGCAGCAGTACAGGACAAAGTATAAAGACGTAAAAATTGTAATAAATAGTGCAAAAGAGGAATTACAAGATTGGGTTCATGGACGGTTCAGAAATCTGATGGCGGAGGGGAAGAAGCTGTTCCTGAAACACTGAGTTGGGTCTTCAGGCTCCTGTACCTCCTTCCTGATGGTAGTAAAGTGAAGAGGTCATGTCACAGGTGGTGAGGGTCCTTCGTGATGGATGCCACGATGAGGCATAGCCTCTCGATGTCTTCGATGGTGGGGAGAGTTGTGCCCGTGATGGAGCTGGCTGAGTCTACAACGCTCTGCAGCCTCTTTTGATTCTGCACATTGGAGCATCCATATTAGGTGGTAATGCAACCAGTCGGAATGCTCTCCGCTGTACATCTGTAGAAATTTGCAACAGTCTTTGGTGACATACCAAATCTCCTCAAACTCCTAATGAAGTAGAGCCACTGGCATGCTTCTTTATGATTGCATCAATGTATTTGGCCCCCAAAATAGACCCCCTGAGATGTTGATGCCCAGGAACTTGAAACTGCTCACCCTTTCCACCACTGACTGCTCAATGAAGACTGGTGTGCTTTCTACTTCCTAATTGAAGAAAGGTCATCAAA
>JARFYF010000046.1:13719861-13736042 GCA_030265395.1 Rhina ancylostomus
TCTCCCATATCTGTTTCCACCCATCTCCCACCATCCTCTGTCTCAAGGCTACCCCTCCCCCTCACCCATCAGTCTATCATCCCCTAACTCACTTGGTTCTACCTATCACCACCAGCCCCTGCCTCACCCCTCTGTCTCACCTCTTTAAACTGGCTATCTCCCCTCTGCACTTTCAGCCCTGATCCAGGATCTCAACCCGAATCATCAACTACCCTGCTGCCTCCACAGCTGCTGCTGGATCTGCTGAGTTCCTCCAGCAGTTTATTTTTTTGTTCCAGTTTCCAGCATCTGCAGTCTCCTGTGTCTTTCTTGTTTTTGGAGATTTGAGTTCCAAGGACACACAGGTGGCAAGGCTGGGGGTGGGGCTCTGCTGTGTTCTAAGTCATTCGAGACAGGGCAGAACCTGACACTTCCACCCACGGGGACTCTGCACCATGATGTGCCACACCTATCGTGTTGACTGCCCTCAGTGACATTATAGAAGAGGGAATGCACTCCAAAGGCAAACCCAGGTCCCTTCACACCCCTACTGAATTCACCCACTCTAATTTACACTTCCTTCTCAATCTTTTGAGGTGTTAATTGCACAGACCTGTAGTCTGATAGGTTTCAGAAGATTGATGTTTATCTACCTGTCCATCAGGGTCCTATACATCTCTGTTCCCTCACTGTGTTGCATCAGTTCATACTTTCAAGGACTTGCTCTGGCAAATTTTGCAATTGAATGGACACGATTAGGTTCATTCAGTCCCAAATGACCCTTATTTTGGAGGTGACCCCTGGTTCTAGACTGCACAGTCAGAGGCAATATTCTTCCTGAGTCTATTCTGTCAAGCATTCCAAAAATTCATATGTTTCAGAGTGGTTAACTCTCATTTTCCTAAACTTCAGAGAACAGAGATTCAACACACTCAATTTCTCCCCGCAAGACATTCCTGCCATCCAGCTCAGAGAGTTGTGAACTGATGATCCTACAGTGAGGGGAATGGGACAAACAGCAGCGTCTCACTTTGCCGATGAAATTTAAAGGCTGGCAAATGACCACAGGAAGCACTGACAGGGAGGTGAATTGAAAGGCGTGGATATTTTGTCAGAGTAGCAGGATGAGAAATTTTGAGAGTGAAATAAAAAATAGATTGAGAGAAATAAAAGAGAGATAAAATGTTGGCCTTCTTAAATTCTGCCTCCAGAAAGTTACAATGTGAAGGAATGAGACTGCAAATGTGTAACCATTAATTTTTTGATGCTGAGGAGTTGACTTGGCAGGCACCATCATTCATTGCATCATCAAAAGATAACTTGTGATGATGAGTCTTAACTTCCAATGGTGAGTTTCATGGGCAATTAAGTACATAAAACTATTTGAAATAGGACCAGGAGATGGCCATTCAACCTTCTTCCACCATTCAATACGATTGCAGCTGACGTTCTACCTCAACAACGTGTCCTGCCCGATTCGTACATCCCGCACTTCCTCCAGCACTGAGAACTGAATCCATCTCTGTCTTGAATGCAATAAATGATGGAGTCTCCACAACTCTCAATGGCTGAGTTTCACCACCTGTTGAGAAAAGAAACCTCTCCTCATTTCAGTCTGAAGTGGCCTGCCTTTATTTTGAAATTGCCACCTCTGGTTCTAGTCTCCTCAGCCAGGGGAAACACATGTACTCCCCATATCTCCACATACATTCTCCCCGTATCTACTCTGCTGAGACCTTGAAGGATTTTGTACATTTCAATGACATAATAGCTCAGACCTAAACTCAAAACAGAGGCCTAGCCTACCCAATCATATGATGATAGAACTGCCTTCCACAGAACCAGCCTGATGAATCATTCCTTACTCCCTTTATGATTAACATGTCCTTTTTTCTTTAGGTTAAAGTCCAAAATTCTGCACAATATTCCAAGTACAATATAACCAAGACCCTATGTCATTGTAGGGAGACTTCTTTTACTCTTGTATTGAAAACCTCTAACAATAAAAGTGAGCGTACAATTTTCCTTTCTAATTACCTGCCGCACCTGCGCATTAGCTTTACACAAGGATACCCACATCTCTTTGAATATCAACAGTCCCCAATCTCTCACCACTTCTAAAAAAAAATCAGTTCAGTTGCTCCCCAGGTTACAAAAGCCCAATTTATGGATAGCCCAACAAGCATTTGGGAGACCAGTGGGATGGATTTGCTGGCTGCTATGGGGCTACAGGCATCTTCTGCCAGTTGGGAATGTGGTTCACAACCACATTTCCTGTTTGCAAATTGTTCAGGGTACAAACAGTTCACAGGAATGGAACTCTGCCAGAACCTGTCATTCTGTTTTCTTCCACCAAAATAGATAATCTCACACTTTTCCACATTTAATCCATCTTCCACGTTGTTGCCCATTCACTCAGCTGCCCTATATCCTCTTGAAGGTCTTTGCATTCCCACTTAGCAAACTTGGAAACATTACACTGGTCCCCTCTGCTACATCACTGATTTTGATTGTGAAAGGTTGGGGTACCAGAAACGATCCCTGCAGGACCCCACCAGTCACAGCCTATCAACCTGAGAAAGACCCACTTGTTCGTTCTCCCTGTTTTCTATCTGACAGAAAACTCTCAATCCACTTAAACATACAATAAGTTGCTAAAAAAAAAGTAGGATAAAGATGTTTTATGTTCACAAAAGTAATGACTAAATGGTGGTAAGTTGGTCAGAAACCTTTGAATATTAACATTTAACTCCACACCAGCTGCTCACATGTAGGTGCAATATTGTTTCCTGTGAATACCAGTACGTGTTATTTGCTTCCTCATTGCTTTGATAGCAAATTCTGTCCCATGTCATTGATGGTTTTATTTAAATATTACATTCCGTTTACTTCAGTTGTTGTTAGAATTATTTCCCTTGGGGTTTTTGTCAGTTCTATCATGTACTGTGAATGGCCAACCTTGCTGTCAATCATCTTAAACGTTCCAGAAGCTGAAGGAATGTTATGAGCTTGGATGTTTATCTTTCCAAGTGACAGCTTTTAGTTCTGTGAACTGGAGAATTAAACCTTTCACGTCTGTATAGAAAACTTCATTAGAAGTATTTTAATATAAAAAACAATCCATTTTGTGGATATCGCCAGCCATTTTCATGCAGTACTTTTAAATACTTGTTCTCCAATCTTTTAGAGCAGTCCTTCAGGGAAAATAATACAGAATATATTTAAACATAAACAAATTTATAGTCAAGGTTATTCATGCTCATATAATATGTAGTTTAAAACAATGTTGGTTATAATCCTTATTTTGCACTTTTAGAAATCATTGATGAGAATGACATCTAAAATATGTTTTCACATTGTTTTGTTTACTGGACTAGGATCTCATGATTGGTTGTTCACGATGGGTGGGTTTCATTAGTGTCTCATTTTTACTTTGCTATATACTACTTCAATTCTGAATTACTAATCTTTGACTTTGAGCCAATATCTGGTAACTAAACTCTATTAGGAAGTTCTATTCAGTCGAATGCTAGAACATAGAACATTACAGCACAGTACAGGCCCTTCTGCCCATGATGTGCTGACCTTTTAACCTACTCTAAGATTAATCTAGCCATTCCCTCCCACATACCCCTCCATTTTAATTTCATCCATGTGCAGTGGAAGACAATGTAGTGACATCTACAAGCAATATCAGTGCATTAGTGGTACTTTCATCAGACTAATATTCCATCTGCTGAATTTTCTTTGTGGCACTTAACAGATCCATTTCCTTTGTCTACCTGATGTCAGACATGATTTTCTTTTAATTTATGAGCTGGGCTTAAGAATCATCAAACTCTTTGCTGAAATGGTAAGTTGATGGCAGACCATAACTGACTGCTATACTTCTGACTGAAAGGTTAAGAGGTTTTGGGCCTGCTGAGATTTCTGCTGTGTTTTTAACATTCATATTTAAAACTTACAGTTTGCTGTAAGCTTAGCAAATTGTAGTGCTGACTTTCTGAATGATCAAGTGGTTGGAAGGGAAGGGATGTTTAAAGACATGATTTTCTTTCAATAGTTAAACAGAGAGGATCTCAGGATATGTCCACTGCTGGTTAGCCAGGAACACAGATAGTGAGGTAGTATACTGAGGCAGATAATCCAGCCGTGATAGCAGTTGTATTCCACCTTACAGAAACACAAGTACCCAGAAAACAAGAACTGAACATATTGCAGAGATGTGCATCATTTTTGTACAGAAAGCAAAATGGTTTGGGTTGTTTCATGAAAATGTTGTTTCATTTATGGCAGAAAAGCAGTTTCCTATTTGTCAAGACTCCAAACCGTGTGTTTGTATGTCTTGATGTTTAACAATTAACCAGTGATTTAGTAAACTGTTCATTCGAGCTCACAATACATTATACCTGCCCTGTAGAGACTAAAACTAAGTGAGACTAATTTAAAAGTTAATTAATACACAGATCACAATAGTCAAAAACAAATAAATTAGCTTCAGTGCATGGACCTAATGTGATCTTTTTGGCATGGACATGGGCATGGGTTTCCTTTGGGGGCTCCGATTTCTCCCATATCCCAAAGACGTGCAGATTGGTAGGTTAATTAGCCATTGCAAATTGCCCCTAGTGTGAAGGTGAGTGGTAGAATCTGGGGGTAGTTGATCAGAATATGGGAACAATAAATTAAAGGGGGAGATTAATGTCAATCAAAGTACATGCGTGGCTGATTGTTGGAACAGACTTGATGGGCTGAAGGGCCTGTTTCCATGTTGTATCTCTCCTCAACTTTATGAGAATCTGAAAAGTCGCATTTCTAGGTGGAATCATCCAGCTTACTTCTTAGTAGGTTTCATACATGGATAAAGTCTATCACAATGAAAAGCAAGTGGGGGTATACCCAGCACTTCCCGAATCCAAAAACTACTTTTAGCAATCAGCCAGGATTAAAACCAGAAATTGGGAATTACCTTACAGCTTCCTCATCTCCACTATCAGGAATGGCAGAGGAACCATGGAACCTCATGTAGATGTGGAAATAACAATCAGGCTGATATTACAGAGTCAGAGCAGTGACAGCAGCAGGAATCATTGCTCAGAATCCAGAGGAGCAAGTACTCAGGTGTTGTTTCAGTTCCAAATACCAGTTGACACCATCCACTCATTGCCTCAGGCCTTCAGTACCATTAACACTGGCAAATATCCGATCATCAACATAATGGGGATTACCTTTAAACAAATGAATTCATATAGCTCCATCCATGCCATAGCAATATGAACAGACAGAGGCAATGTATTGTGACGGACTTATCCCCAACTTAAATCAGTCCTTCAATAAATCTGATGGGAACGGTCACAAAGCACTCAGGATGCTCAAGGCACAGGAGATGGAGATGTCTGCTTCATAGCCACCTCTAGCATTGCGCTCCATCCACCCTTCTCATCATTAGGAAAGAGAAACTCAGCCTCCCAACTCTGTCAGCAACAATCCTCCAAACAAAACATAGCATTGGCCTCAGATACAAAGAGAATGTTCAGTCTGTGAAAGCAAAAATGATTAAAACAATTTTTGTAACTCTATTTTAATGTGTGATCTTACATTTTCACTGTAGGATAGAAATAATGGAATTTTGATGCATATAAACACAGGTGTGTATTGTGCATTCACATTTCCCACTGCTAATGTCTTAGTCAGAAAGACTTTATCACTATCCATTTTTGTCATGCCAAGTTAATGATTTCTTTACCAATCCCATGTAAATTAAGACCAAATTGTTGAGAATTCCACAAGGTCACCAGTATCTGTCATAAAAATTGGGAGCCATTTTCCACTAAATTGAACTATAACATGTTAGAGATATACTTTTAGAAAGTAGTTAGCATATTTTAAGGCTTTTATTTATTTTGCAATGCTGGAAATAACTTCTTGCCATCCACTCTAAATGTGTCATTTGCCATGAATCTCTTTTCTCCAAGGTTACTGTCAGGAGGTTCCTAGGGTCCCTTCACTCAATGAATTGCTGTTGTCAATAGTCAACGCATGCAGTCACCAGATTATGCATCAGCAATCTCTCTCACTCACATTCTGCAAGTTGTCTCTCAGTTAATGTTTTCTTAGTTTTTCAAGGAATATCAAGAACACTATAGACTGGTGCCTTTCAAGCTTTGGATACATGCATGAGTGAAATTTTTATTGACCAGAATCCATTGTACGTATCTATTATAAGATATAAGAACCCATATATAGCAATGACACAATTAAATATTTATATGATAGTTCAATATATTACTCTTTCTTCAGGTTTGTCTTGTTGATAATAAAAACTCTTAAAATAAAACAATTTAAATTAAAATATATAGAGCCATTTTTATTTGTCACATTGATTTCAATGTATTCATTACCATCCTTAAGATCTGTCAACCTAGTTTTTTAACTGGAATTTCCTTTGCAGTATTTTATTTACTGCATTTGTGATCTTTGCTATGTTAGTAACTTTAATTGCAACCATTGCATTTGTGAAATATTTATTGCAATGCCATTTAAATGAATGCATGTTGCTGACCCCAAACCTTCAATATATTAGTGCCTCCATGAAGCAGTGGATGTGAATTTACATCAGTGTTTTCCAATGCAGAGACTTATGGACGATATCCTAGATGGAGGTTGTGGAATCTTGAACACTCATCCATAAGGTGGGAAGATGGAGGGACCAGTCTACCTGGGTCATGTCCAGGATCTCTTCACCACTGATTACTGAGCTGCGTTGTTCAAGATCTGGAAGCAGATGATGAAGAGTTGGTTAAAGTAAGGTTTGTGGTGTGGAAAGCCTTTTCAACAAAAAAGAAGTGATAAAATAAGCGAATGACACTGGATGTTTTACTATGTTTATGCAAGACCATTTTATTTCAAATGTTGCCAGATTGAAATCAATTTAGAGCTCATGCAGAGTCTATGAGAGCACCATAGCAGAATCCTGGCTAAATAAATGGCACTAATAAGAGCTTACTTAACAGCAAAGATATATTCAACAGGACATGTGCACACCCTAGTTTGAAATATTTATTTTAAACTGATGAATGACAAAACAAGGAAATGGAAACAGAATAAAGGTCAGTAAACTTTTGACACAAAAGTATATTTTTCCTTCCACTCTGTCTGTTGTGCCAGCCAGGATCTCCCGGTGGCTAGCCATTTCAATTCCATTTCACCTTCCCAAACTGACGTGTCTGTCCACAGCCATCTCCACTGACAGATCACGGAAAAACAAAAGTTAGAGGGAAAAACCTCAAATCCTGCCCGGGGCAGTCTCCAACCTTGCGGCAGGAACATTAAATTCTCAAACTTCTGAGAACCACTCGCCTGGTGTCCTCTCTTACCCCATTTTTAAAAATTCTTTTTCTCTCCTCCTGATCCAACTGACCCCATCGCCCTATTTATTCCCCCCCCCGTCTTCCCATGACACACACATTCCTCCCATTGGTTCCACTCACCACCTCCCTCCCTTTTGCTCCACTGTCCTCTCCTATCGTATTCCATCATCTTCAGTTATTTATCACTTCCACCTATCACCTCCCAGCTTCCAACATCATTCCCACTATCATCTGCTTATCACCTGGATCTACATATCACCTGCGAACTCTTGTTCCAGTCCCTCCCTCCACTTTTTTTTACTGGCTATCTCTCCTTTTCCAGTCCAGATGAAGTGTCTCGACCCAAAACGTCAACTGTCCATTTCCCTCCATAGATGCTGCCTGACCCACTGAGTTCCTCCAGCACTTATTGGGTGGCTCCAGCTTCCAGCACCTGCACTCCTTTGTGTCTCTGTACTTTCCCTCAAACTGAAGGGCAGGACATTTACAAAAACTGTGAAGGTTCACTGAAAATGAATTTTACAGTGGCCCGCAGAACACATGGCTTTTAAAAAATGCCTTTTAAATGTTTGAGAAGCAAAATATGATTATGTTGGTGTATGCCTTCAAAACAAAATCTGAGCGACATTGCACAGTATGCTTGGTTCCAGGTGCGGTGATGAGATATGCGAATAAATCAAATAAAGGGAGGTTTCAGTGAGGTTTGAACAATTCAGAATGTGCCCTTTCTGTCTTGTCTACTGGGTGGCGCTGTTGATACATCACATTAACCAGCAATCGTCCGCTTGTCTGATGCAAAATTTACATGATCAGTCCTTTCTTTCGGTTTTATTTCATCAGCAGCTGACAAAAGGGATCTGAAAGCTTACTCCTTGACATTATCAACAGAATTTATTCGCTGTTTAGTGGACTGAAGTTTTTACTGATGAACCCCAAGGCCCCTTTCAGTGGGTTTCTATGTGATTTGCTCCTGAGGTCAAAGTTCAGTTCGTCTGGATATCAGCTCCCGGCAGCTGGAAGACATTAAGGTGGCATTTACTGGTTTAAAGAAATATAAGATTAAGACAAGGGGCAGTTACTGGGCTAGTGAGCACATCAATTTACAATGAAGAGTGAAAATCACGAAAGGGGTTAAACCAGGCATGAAGGAAAGTGAATGAGTAAAAGACTGTGCACTGATTGGAAAATGTATTTTGAGGAGCTGATGTTGAACCCGGAGTATCTATTCTGCAAAGAGTTGTCGTGTTTCTTGTAGGAAATGTTTTCCAGAAATGAAAAAATATATAATTCACATGTAGCAGGTTTGAGATATCTAATGGCTGAAGTATGGTGAGTAGAAACAATTTGAATCAATCAGTTAAAATTATTTCTATACAAAACTCAGCAGGGCAATTTCTCAGTTTCAAATGCCACATATTCAGTTATTGTTTCAAAAGTTTTGGTTCACATTCCCATCAGAGAAGACACAGTAAATCTCAAATAAATCTTATTCAACTGAATAACTGAATAAATCTTATTCAGTTGGAAAACAACAGAAGTTAGTTCAATCACTTCAATGAGTAGAGCATGAACTATAGAGGGATTTAAGAGCTTTAAGTACTTAAAAATATTCTGTACACTGTTGAAGTATGTAAAAATCCAAAACAACTATTTATTCTTCATGCACTCATTTGCCCGCCATGAATCCATAGTGATTTTACAATGGAAAAAAGTCATTCTTTCTCGTGTTTGTTTATTACTTTTGCTGCTAAAATCAAAAGTGCATCCAATTAAAATGAAACGTCAGCCAACATCTATGTGTTCAACTGGTGTGGAAGAAGTGTTTTTTTCTACTGCAAATGTGTTATTCTTTTTCCAAAGTTTTTTTAAACTGCAAGGAATCCATCTGTTGGGTTGTGGCTATTAGTGTGGACTATCACTGAATTTGAAGTGAACAGCAGAGATGAGATAAATAGAGAGACAGCAGGAGGTGACAACTGAGTCAAGAAATCTCGGAGACCTTGTAGCGGAGGAATTAGCCTTTGTTTTAGTCCAGCGAAGAGCTTAGCAATTGTTTCAAACTTACATCAAGAAAAACTGAAATCTACACTTGGATAATCTGCTAAACCAGATTATAAAGTCGAACCCGTGTTTCTCAGCTGCTGTTTTGACCATTAAATAGCAAATGGGAGAAATTCCTTCCAATCAAATAACATACAATTGACATGCTTGTGAATACACATTCTTGTGAACACTATTTTTACAAAAGGATTTGAAATGTTGATAATTAATAAGGTAAAACCAGCCCACTCAAAATGATACTTTTCTAATTTATCTATGGACGTTGCTTGCAATGCCAGTATTTATGTCCATCCTTAATTGCCCCTAAACTGAGGAGGCAATTATGAGTTGGCCACGAGGTCTGGAATCACAAAGGCCAGAGCATACAAGGATGGCAGATTTCCTTCCCTGATGTACGTAAGTGAACTGAATGAGAGTTTATGACAATTTAGTGGTTTCACAGTTACTGAAATCAGCTCTCTCAAAAAGAAAAATCAGAATTCCCCAGCCGACCGGGTACAATTGAAACCAGATCAACGGTCCAGAGCTCTGGCTGCTGCTCCAATAGTTTATCCATTTTACCTCTGCCAACCCATTTGGGTGAAGTGTCGTCAGATGACAGTGAATTTTGCCCTGACCCTACACTAACCAGATCAGATACAAATAAAAACAGTGAAAATCAAACAACAAAGGATTTCAGATCTAAAATGTTGACTCTGTTTCTCTTCCCACAGATGTGGCCTGACCTGCTGAGTATTTTCCAGCATTTTCTGTTTTGTGTTATTCAAAATGCATCCATACTCACTTCCAGACCACAACTTTATTTAGACCTTATTCTAAAGTTTTTTACATTTAAGGTAAGCAATTTATGTCTCAACTCTGGGATATGATGCACCACGCTATCTTTATTTTCAATGCACATTTAACTGTATTTAAGTACATTTGTAGCACCAATAATGTTCATCTTAGCAACAGGATAATCTTACCCTTGATTAGAATGATTACAGAGTCTGGCATATCTTATTGTGGCTCAACAGGGGTCACCATTCCTTGGATCATGATGAGGCATCATATTTTGAAGTCATTTTTTATATCCTTCTGTTCATGTAGTTCAGTAAATTTTCAACAGTGCCTTGGCATAAACATAACATTGCATTCTGCAAATAGAAATAAAACTGGGGTGGGTTGTATAATGGGCAATGATCCCCAATGTCTAAGTGACAAGTTGCCCAATAGAATTGATTAAGGCAGTTTTGATCTATTTTCATTCCAATTTACTTTGGCCAGGAAATCAAATCACATCCAGGATTAATGCACAGGACATTCCATACATGTGACTCATGATAGGACCCATGCTGAAGGATTAACAATAGTTTTGTAATCACTGCAAGTTTTCTGAGAGACAATCTCCAACTGGTTACTGGAGAATTACTGAAAAAATGTCATTATATAGTAAACTGATGCTCAACATCATGTACTGTTTCTCAATCTCCAGATGAAGCTCAGCACAACCTCAGGCTAAATATCACACAAGTGGCTGCGTACTGGAGCACGTTAATAGGTCGAAGTTAAAGGGCTGTTTACTTATTTGATTAATTGCTTCTTTGAAGCTGTTTGTCATGTTGGCACCAATTGTCTTTTGGAAAATCACTGTTTTCACTTAAAGTGCTCCACAGAAAATAACATTGATCTGAGAATATAAGACAGTTAATTCATTTTCTAATTTTAACTATAAGCATGGCAGTGTAGCTGTTTATAGCTATCAGTTAAATTCATACTCGTCCTTCTGTGCATTTTGAAGAGATGGTGGGGAAGGCATTAGTCTCTTTGCACTGGATTTTATTCTCAGTGTTACGGTCATGACTGTCTGCTTAGATGTTCCCTGCAGCTCGTACACTTGATAAACTGTGCAGAGGGATTAATGATTGCACTGTAATCGTTGCCAGTGTATTGAATAATCATCTGCAGTTCATTTGCAGGAAACCACACAATTTTATCAAGCAGAGATGAAGTCATTGCCACAACAGCTGCATCTGAAGTTCGAGGATGTGATCCCATGGTGTTAAGCCAGTCTGGAGGCTTAGCAAAAACTGATACAGATAACTTGATATATGAAGGAAAGTAGGATAAAGTGCTCAAAAACTGTTTCATGCTACAAGGAAAAAGTTGCAGAAACATTATCTGATTATTTTTTAAATAGACCCAAGTACATTACTTTGTCTTTGGGAATGGGGTACCATTTTGGTATTGGTATTGGTTTATTATTGTCACTTGTACCGAGGTACTGTGAGAAGCTTGTCTTACAAATTGATTGTACAGGTCAATTCATTACACAGTGCAGTTACATTGATTTAGTACAGAGTGCATTGATGTAGTACAGGTAAAACAAAACAATAACAATATAGAGTAAAGTGTCCCAGCTTACAGAGAAAGTGCAGTGCAATAAGGTGCAAGGTCACAACAAAGTAGATCGTGAAGTCATAGTCCATCTCATTGAATAGGGAACCATTCAATAGTCTTATCACAGTCGGGTAGAACCTGTCCTTAAGTCTGGTGATATGTGCCCTCAGGCTCCTGTATAGTGTACCTGATGGAAGAGGGGAGAGGTAGAATGTCCTGGCTGGATGGGATCTTTGATTATGCTGGTTGCTACACCAAGACAATGAGAGGCAAAGACAGAGTCCAAGGAGGGGAAGCTGATGTCCGTGATGCGCTGGGCTGTGTCCACAACTCTCTGCAGTTTCTTGCGGTCCTGAGCAGAACAGTTGCCATACCAAGCCGTGATACATCCAGATAGGATGCTTTCTATGGTGCATTGGTCAAAGTTGGTGAGAGTCAAAGGGGACAAACCAAATTTCTTTAGCCTGCTGAGGAAGTAGAGGCGCTAATGAGCTTTCTTGGCTGTGGTATCTACGTGATTTGTCCAGGACAGGTTGTTGGTGATGTTCACTCCCAGGAACTTGAAGCTGTCAACCTTCTCGACCTCAGCACCATGCTGAGAGTCTATTTCAGGGTATAATCTAGAGGAGCAGTTTTGGTTGTTTATCAGGAGAAACAAGCTAGAGAATTCAATGGAATATGTAAAACATTTATATTAGGATGCAGTCTTCTGAGGAAATAGATCACGGCTCTCGTGACTTCAAATTTTGTAGCATGTTATATTGGGCAACAGTAATGTTTCATTAGAGCACCTTTTGGGATGCAGGTTGATAAAAAGATCAATTTAACAGGTATTAAGATTCCACTATATTAAAGTAAGGCAAACTACTTTTCATTATTGCACTACAAAGGAAGTTTAGATACTGAAGGTATTAGTGTTATCTAAAGATGAATGGGTTTAATTCTCCACCTCAATTTAAATAAGGCATAAGAATACCAAGAAAGGTGGGATTCTCAACTCAAAGCAATGCCAAATTAATAACACTGCAATATGTCACAGTGTTTGTCACTAATTAATTAAATGACCAATCTGCATTGTAGATGGGACTTATGATACTGCAATAGGGATGTTTGCCCTTAGTTACCAGAAATCAGCCCAAAACATCAAAAAGCTGGTCAAAAGGGCTCTGTTAAAAGGGATACATCATAGGAGAGTGCTAAGCTTGCAAAAGGATCAGACTTTTGTTTTGTGACCCTGTATGCTTCTGCACCCCCCCCCAAAGTTAAAACAATGTACCCAAAGCATTTTTAAAATCTGCTTCCAACAGTCCATATAAGCAGCCATTGTACCACACCAAGCTCAGAAGGTATCATTGGAGCCCAATTTTTATCCTTCTCTTATTTTTTTATATATAGTAGAAACCTGCAATCTTCTGCCAGAAGCACTCTGCTTATGTTTTGTTTCACTTTATAATTACACATCAGGGCCCAGGTGGAACTAGGACAGCTGGTGATGTATCCAAATTTTCAAATGCTACCACTCTTGCATGGGTTCTCAATTGACCCTAATGTTATAAAAAAGTGCAAAACAAAACTAATACAATTTATTGAAATTAGTAATAAACTACTGGTTAGTGGTTTTCTTTTCAGGTAGAAATAGTTTGCTTTGATTACAATCCTTTGATGTCAGAAAATGCTCTCGGCGATGGAAAATAAAGTATCTGCATTTTCCTTGCTGGGTTATCTTGCATTTAAAACTTCTGTTTCAACATAGACAGCTAAATTTAATACAATACCTGCAATAATATTTTATAGGTTCCAGATTTGCCATTTAAAATGAGACTATCTATATACACTGATACTAAAAATTGCATCTACAATACACTAGACTTTCTACTTGCAAATTCATCAGCAAAATGTGTCAGAGGCATAATTTAGATACACACCTTGAAGGTTGCCCATGGTCAGTTTTATTCTACACAAAGAATACTTCACCTTTCATCTCAAAGATTTTGTTTAAAGTATAGCAAAGCAAATCAATTGAAACACCCAAAGTCCTAAATGGCAAACATCTTGAAAAACAAATTAAATCTTTAGCCAAATTTGTGTCCTGGCAAAAGGAAGATTTAAAAAAAATCCTTCTCTTAATTCCATAAATGGTGCAGTTGATCTGTTCCTTTGATGCAAAATTCCTAAATCCCAATGGAATGTGCAAAACGTGGCTTTAAGAATTACTTAGTAAGAAGTGGTGCTTAGAGAGAAGTGTGAAAAATTTTGATGAATTGTGTACAACCAAACAATCGATAGGAAACCAATTAGTTTCAAAAGATCAAATGCTTCAGAACTTATGAATATATAAACTTTCATTCATGCAACAATCATTGACCTCAGGATGCCACATAAATGTATCACAGTTGATGAAGCACTTGGAAAATCTACCCACTGGTGGAATGGATGTTGGACCTATAAGAATACTTAATACTGGAACACTACAGCAGGTACTGTATTGGGATGTTTTAAAAAAGTTAATCCCTTTAATGGTAATTGACCCACTTTCATTTAACTAACTTGGCAAAAGTGGTCATAAGCCATTATGCTTCTGGATGATAGGTTTCAAAGACAGATTCAATTGAAACACCTCCTGGTTGTGTATTGCACAAGTGAATACAGTGAATCTGCTTTGCAAGCTAACAGATATAACTGAACATAAGGCATACAAAGATAACAGAAATCCAGAGTGAACAAATGAATGTGGCATGTTTTAATGCTCAGCTGTTTATTGTGAAAAATTAGGATAATCTGATTTGGTAAGAGCTAACAGCTGAAATATTACTGAAGTATCCAGAGAAAAAAATAATTACATTATGTGTAAAACCTGGCATCAAACACATTGGTGACATGTAACCATCTTGATGCAGGAGCTTGTGTGCACAGATTAAAAATCTGTCCTAGTACTGCCAAATTAACAACTGGGAGGAAGAAAGGAGCTAACTGAAAATTTGAGAGGACCTTAAACTAGAATTTCTAAAGACAAGGAGAACTACTGAAACAGAAAATACACAAACTCCATCTTTTGGGGCAAGTCATTTTTGATCTCAACATTTACAGTCAATTACAATGCAAGATCAATAATGGTATGCACTATCTACAAAAGGTACCACAAACATTACTTGCACCATTTGGGATGTGTATTTTAGATAATTTATTCTGGTTAACCAAAGCAAGCAACTAGTCATGAGTATCTGCACATACTGCTAGTCTATATGGACTGGAGAATTTTGGTTACAGCTTCTATTACAGAATGAATTGAGTCTGGTGTAAAAGTCTAGTGCAATCCTGCCATGCTTCATTAATTCAGCAAATGCTAAGTCAGGCAAATTCATCTTGCTCTTTAAGTCAATAATACATGGATTTGAAGGCCAATTTTACACACGGATTTCATCCTCTTCATCCATGAAGGTAAATTCCTCACCTTCATTTCCTTCCTCTCTGAAGGCATCTGTGGATTCACCTATATTTTTCATGCTGTCTGTATTTCCATGACTAACTCCTTCATAAACTGACTGCATCTCTTCTGTTGTCCCAGATGCCAAACTTGACACAGAGCCACTACCTTGTGATAAGCAACTCCCAGAACCTGGGCTATATGCAACACTTTTAACAGTACTTGGTAAAATTGTTGTTGATTTTGAGGGATCTTCCATGAACTTTTCTGTCGTCACCTTCTGTGAATTTGAACAGTCACCTTCCTTGGCTTCTCCTAAACCAAGATCAGTATTATTTTCCCAGGTATCTTTCTCCATAACACTTAAAATATCACCAAGCATTGAAGGACCAAGATCAACATGGAAGGACATGATGGATTCAGCATGTTTTAGTGGAAACCCACCACTGGAGAGAGATGTGGGAAGGTCTGTGATATCTCCAAAATCTCGCTCATCTTGATATTCTATAGATTTACTTTCAACTACACTGGCAGCCCCATTAACAGGTTTATTTTCGATATCTTCATTTGCAAGCTTTTTTAGGGGGCTTGATGAAAGACTTTTTGCCAATTGATTAGTAGGCTCCACAGTCTTATCATTTAGCTGAGGAAGAGAGACCGCATTTTTCACAAAAATAGCAGAATCACTTTGTGTCAGTACATCTTGCTTATCAACACGCGTTACAGACTGAGACCGCTTGCTGCTGCTTCTGAATTTCCGAGAGAGCAAACCTGGTTTAGGAGTTGCTTCAGCAGGAGCAGCAGCTGTAGCTCCAACCTTGCTAGAAAGGAATGATGTGTCTCCAAAGACATCACCTCCACGACCCACGTGCATTGTGTGGCGGAAATCACCAAGTGGTGCACTGATCATATCTGCAGTCAAGTCTACACGGGAGCGACGTTTAGACTGGCTGGAGCTGGCTACTAGC
>JARFYF010000046.1:13766974-13777119 GCA_030265395.1 Rhina ancylostomus
CTGCCTGACCTGCTGAGTTCCTCCAGCATTTTCTGTGTGTTGCTCCAGATTCCAGCATCTGCAGAATCTCTTGTGTCATAGAATTGGACCTGGGCTTCTGCCCCAATTTTTAATTAGAATATTTGTCCTTTTTTATTTTTCTCTTTTAAATTCCAGTCTTCCCATTTATAATGAATACAGGTCTTCCTCATTTAAAGTGTGCATCATTTCCTACAAAGGAGTCAAAGTCTCTAATGTGGGTAATTAGATTGTGGTTAAGTGAAATGATGCTGAAATGATTTGCACTCTTTGAATTGCGTTGTACATGGTCCGTGTGGTTTTAAGTTTGAGATTCTGAATTCTGGTTCCAGAGTCTGTCAGAACAAAGTACTGAGTGGTGCCTATTCCACTTTCTTTAAACTTCTGCATGTTCAGATATTTCAAAATGTTGTTGGGTATGTGAGCTGGTAATGGAGTGACGGTAACTGAGCATTTGGGACCTTGGTGAATAACAGATCAAAAATGTTGGATCTTCCTGTCAAATGAGAGTGGAAGATTGCAAATAGACTGAAGAAGTTAAGTTACCAAATTATATTCTCTATTGATAGAAATAGGATTAAAAAATAAATATTATTGATATTTTCCAAAACTCCAAAAAGCAATTCATAAGTCGAAGAGATGAGACTTCAGAATTTTAATTGCTTACTTTCTGGGCAAAAGAGGTTGATTGGCAGTTATGGACAATGATCACATCATTAAAAGGGTACATGCTATGTTAATTAGTACACATAGCTTTCTGTGGTGAGCTTAGAAGGCAATTAAGGTACAAGTGCAGCAAGTTCTTGAAAATCACAAGGAGATTAAGCACAAGAATGTCATTTTCATAAAGCCAACAGAGAGGTCAAACTTATGTCTACTAATTCATCGTGTATCCTTTCTTTAATACATTGTGTACATTAATAATAGTCTGTATTGTTTAGAAGCAATCTTTTTTTTAGAAATATCTGGCCCTCAGAGTTCCATTTTATGGTCTTCCAAAATATTTATTGTTGAAATTCAACTCTTAAATTCTGCCATTTCATTCTAAACTGTTGGTCAAAGACATGGTTCAATAATTCATACACCTTCAGTTTATCATTAAAAAAAATTATGATCTTGCAATAGATGCCCTAATGCTCACACAGTCAGATCAGCAGTATACCATGGCTACAGTGAATGCCACCAACAAAATAAACAGCAGTTACTCAACAGGACTACTCTAGCAGCTTCTCTCAAATCTGTAATCTCTATCAACAAGAATAACAAGGGCAACAGGTGCATTGAAGTGCCATCTCCTGCAGATTCCCATCCAAAATGCACACCATGAAAATCTGGAAACATGTCTTCATTCCTTTATTGTCCAAATCCTGGAAATCCCTAACCACCAGCACTGTGGAAATACCTTCCCCAGAAAGCTGGCAGCATTTCAAAGAATATGCCAGTGACATGCAGATCCTGAAAAATGAAATATGATTGCCAGCCTGTATATAAGCCCAAATGATAGAGAAATGCAAGCTTACAGAATCAGCTTTGTGTAATTAGTTTGTTGCAAAGGAGACATTCAAAATTTTTGCTGATATGTAGATGCTGTTTGTTCTTAGCAACTTGGGTTATTTATATTGAGCACTTGCAACACCCAAAAACAAGCCATCTGTCATTGACTACTCTCCTCTAATCTAAAAACACCTTTCAATAAACTGTGCTCCTATTAGTTGAACCTTACCATCAAAATCAATTTGGGCTATTCTGTGATTAGAGGCAAGTACAGGTGAATATGAAATAGCAGCTCCCAAGACCGAAAGTCTGGCCAAATTTGTGCACTTTAATACTTGCTTTGAAAGGACTGTTTTAAGTATAATAATGGAAAAACAATGATATATATAATTATATAAGTTTTATAATTTAATGACATTGGGTTGCAACAGTTTTGTCTTTCAGTAATGTGCAATGACCAGTTTGTTCTGTAAGGATGAAAGGAATAAATTAACACTGGAGAGTTTTTTTTACACTGGCAAACACATTGGCATTGTTGCCCACCTTGCCCAACCTTATTTTGATACTCATTGTAGCCTCTGATCTGCCTCATATTAATGTAAACTTTCTACCTTCTTGTCTCTTACAGAGCTTATTTTCTTGAACGTAACAGCTAGCTTCCCACTCTGCTGCATTCTGTGTCAGGTCGTTTATAATTACTTTTCAATGATGATGATAATGTATTCCTGAATGTTTTACTTTCCTTCTGCATTCCCTTCTGGAAGTTTAATTGAATTTTCTTCATCTCACAATTGCCCCTCTTTCTTGCAAAGCTGTCTCCTAAAGACTGAGTGCTTTTCTGGTACTTTTTACCCCATCTGGTGTAAGTGTGGCACAAAACCACTCATTCCAAGGTGTAATTTATTTATTTTTCTCCCGTATTGCTAGGTTATTATGTAGTGTTAGTCTAACATTGCCTTCCTACATGCTTATTCCTTAATTATTTGGCAATGTAACAGTTTATCCATGGTCATTCCCATTTAAAGCTTACTTAATGCTAAAATAAAGTTTACTAATGGTTGACTTTAAAGCTTAAATTATCAGAGCAGCTGTTATTTGGGGAGAGGCAAGAGATCGGGACTGCTAGGAATATAAAATGACAATATAAAACATTTCTATGGAGCAGACAGTTGCGAAATAAAATTCCATGGAGACCAATTCATCTGGTGATAAAGCAAATGCAAGTATTATAATCAACATCATTGTATCTATGTTTTGGAGAATGATGGGTAACTTTCTTACTGGTAAATAAACTGAGAAAATTGAATGAGGATATTGGATGAAACCAAAGATTTGGGTCCAAACAGATTGTATCCTAATAAAGGAGCTGACAAATTTAGGTAGGTTAGAGTTCTAACGAAAGGTAATTATCTCCATAATCTACAGGGTAAGGAGAAAATGAATGTCAATATGTTTAATATAATCAAAGATAGCACAAAATTAGAAGTGTAGAGTGAAGGGATAGTGCAAATTTAATGACTTAAGCTAAACAATAGGAAATACATGGAACAAATAAGAAGAGAGAGCTGATGCTTTAGCAAATTGAAGAGAAGAAAATTTGACAAAGGATCCAGGAGGTATAGTGATCTGAGCAATGGGATTAGTTTGACAGCTTTCAAAAGTCTCCTCTGGTTCTGAATCCCTTTACAGTCTATTAGTGATGGTGATTTATAAGAACATTCAAACATGGCTTATAACTTTAGTTGTGTCTTTACCACACACAGAACTTCTTAGCTGTAGGTTTACTGAGAAATCAATGATATTATCCCATTGCTCTCCAGGTACATGTGTCATCTTTATTGATCCTTTTTATCCCATTGTTTTCTATGAACTGTGAAGAAAATCTCAAGAACTTTATAGTCCTGTACTCATGGGCACAGTCTCATATGATGCAGAAACCTTACTATGATCAAGACCTTTTTGATTTAACTTAAATATGAAATAAATTTCCATGTTTCCGACCCTTCTCCAAACCAGAGGAAATAATTTGTCCACATTAAATCTATCAAAACCCTTTCTATAAATATTTTAATGCCTCTTCTTGCTCTTCACTGTTCCAGTAAAAAAAGATGTCCCCACAGACTTGATCTCCACCCTATGGCATGAATGTCCTTTCTACAATGAGGTTCCCAAAACAACCAGCACGGCCAAGCTACCTTTCCAGGTTTATAAGATAAGATATCTTTATTAGTCACATTTACATTGAACAAACAGTGTTTACACGTGTAAAACATACACCTTTTGCATAGAGTGCTCTGGGGGCAGCCCACAAGTGTCGCCACGCTTCCGGCGCCAACTTAGCATGCCCACAACTTCCTAACCTGTATGTCTTTGGAATGTGGGAGGAAGCCGGAGCACCCGGAGGAAACCCACTGCAGACACGGGGAGAACATACAAACTTCTTACAGACAGTGGCCGGAATTGAACCCCGGTTGCTGGTGCTGTAATAGCATTACGTTAACCGCTACACTACCATGCCTTTAATGACAGAAAAGGGGCAAATGTCAGATTAATGGCTCTGAGACACATCTTCAACCAGAACTTATTTGAATTAATGTATTGTATGATATTTTTAGAGTTGTATGGCCAAATTTATGGGAGCAAATAACAAATGAATTTGGATATAACAACAATTGTTATATCTAGGGCTTAGTCACAATCTTGATTTCACTATCATATCTTGCTCTAACTGACGAATTTCTTTGACTTGTAACTATTGGTTCCTATTCTCAATATTCATTTCCTATAAACACACAGCAGGAGCTGGCCATTCGGTCCCTGAGCCTGTTCCACCATTTAATAAGATTGTGGCTGATCTGACTGTAAACTCAACTCAGCATTCCTGCACCCTGGTAATCTTTCACCCCCTTGCTTATCAAGAATACATCACTCCTTTAAAAATGTTGAAAAACTCTGCTTCCATCATCCATTGAAGAACAGAGCTCCAAAGTCTCACTACCCATCTCTGTCCTTAATGGGTGACCCTTTATTTTTCAGCAGTGATCTCAGTTCTACTTTCTGCCACCTGAGGAACATTTTCTCCACATCCACCATGTCAAGACCTTGCAGGATCTCATCTGTTTCTATCAAGTCCCCTCTCACTGTCCGAAACTCCAGTGGATACAATATCAGCCTGTTCAACCTTTCTTCATAAAACAAGTTGGCTATGCCAGGTATCAACCTAGTAAACCTGTTTGCAATATATTAACATCCTTCCATTAATAAGGGGATCATTTCTGCACAGTATTCCAGATATGGTCACACCAATGCCCCTTTATATCTGAAGCATAACCTCCCTACCTTTCCCCAGCAATAAACACTGTGCTTGTTAGATTTCTTAGTTGCTTACTTTACCTGCATACAAGCCTCTTGTGAATTATGCATTCAGATACCTTGAGCCCTGTACATGTCAGACCTTTACAATTTCTCACCATCGTGCTTCTTTTTTATTTTATTTAGAGGGCTGATTGCCATTCACACAAAGGGAACTGTAAGCTGAAGATACAGGCTGCATGGTGCCAAATGTGCAGCCCATTCATTTGTGTCAGTACAGATGTCATCCTTCTGAATTGTGCTTCAATAATTGTCTATTTGGAGATCTTTAAAAAGGTGAATGTGACATGGGTATCAATGTATGATTTGTGCAGGAAGGTGGGTTTTTATGGGAGGGGTGTATGTTCGTGCAAGGGCTGAACAGAAAGCATGGAGCAGGCTGAAGGGTTACAGAGCTAGTTGTGGCTACACATGTCATCCTCTGGAGGTCATTGCTTCAAATAGATCAAATCTCAATGGATTCAAGTACACACATTTGTATACACACACAACAGTTTCTTACCACACATTACACAAGATATCACGCACACACACTGTCGAGCATACTCCACACTACATGACACAACACACTACATTCCATGCATTACATTCCACCCTGAATGACATCCACCACCCCACACATACATTACACCATACACTATGTACTTCACAACACCACACATACCACATTATACTGCACACCACGCATAATATGTGCCATAGTACACACTAAGCAACATTCCATCTCATTCTCTTCATAAATTATCATGTGGGATTTTCTTCCACTCCAGTTATGTGGGTTTTCAGAAGATTAATGAGGCTGGTGTGAGACCTGCAGACTCTTTTACAGATGGGTGTGCTTGAAGGGACAGATGGGTGGAGAATTTAGTAGATGGTGTGCTCCCTCTGCTAATTATGTTGGGCTTCAAGAATGGGATGTAGAGCTTTAAGAATTCACATTTAACCTGTTTCACCTGACCAGTCAGTAGCTGCAGTTGGATGAGACTGTTGGATGGAGTCAACACAGCACTGGAGGAATTTCAACAAAGACTGGAGGCTGCACATAAAGGTGTCCGTGGACTAAAGTGGACAAAGGAACTTGGTGGAAGCGGTGGAATTAGACTGTGACTGAAAGTCCCGGGCCCTGATGAGCAGCTGCAAGGTGAAGCAACTGATGATGTACTAGCAAAAATTGAAGTTCAAAATGAAGACAGTCTCCTTCAGCAGTGAGTTGATTACCAGAGAAGGATTGGAGCCAGATCCAGCAAAAGTTAAGGTAATGAATGAGATGCCAAGCTTGATGGATGTTGCAGGAGTACAATGCTCACTCAACTTCTTGAGCGAGTTCCTACCCAACCTGAGTGACCCAATTAGGGAGCTGAGCAAGTAGGACATGAATGGTACTGGTTGAATGGTTACAAGCAAGTGGTCAAACCAATTAAGGAGATGATCAAGGTGGAGCATGTGCAATGGAACTCAGCAGGTCAGGCAGCATCTACGGAGGGCAATAAACAGTCGACATTTCAGGCCAACTTCGAGGAGTGAATGGTTGTTGTTGCAGAATGAGGAAAAGAAGCTTTATTCTCATCTGGACAGCCTGGGCCAAAGGGCCTGTTCCTGTGCTGCACTGTTTTATGTTCTATTCAGACAGGCTCTTTGAAAAGTCCGGTCATATTGAGATGCGATATTGTGTCAAGTGATAGTTGATTATTTTTCATGTTCCCTAGAGACAGACTTCTCAGGAATCACCCACTCATCGATGGTCATTCGTGAACTCAAAATTTGAAGATGTGACTTTCCAGCGCTGCTGATCACAGTTATTGAACGAGGGTTCACAGCAGTCAACTTTTTGACGTTTCCAAAAAACTGGCGGTTTGATCACCAGGCAATACCATCCCTCTTTCCACAAAAAAATGGAAAGGTGGAAAATGCTGTGAAGGTGGCTAATGTGTTGCACAGAAGGCTCAATTATCAGTCACCTCTGCTTCCCAGCTCAAGGGATGAACATTCCTGTGTAGATATACTGGGACTCTGCTTCTGACAACAGAAAGGTTGCAAGAATCAGTAGTGCAGAAGAGTGCTTTGAAGACAACAGGACATGGCCAAGAGAAGTCAGTCACATGATCACAACAGAGGTGCCAAAGACCATCGTTAAGAGTTGCAGACTCAACGAGGATGAAGTCCACGTCATAAGTGGCAGAAGGTGGGGGTGACTCAACTCACATCGCACTCCAGATTATACAATATTCAGATGGAGGAGGGCATCCCATACCAGAGGAGCAAGTGCCATTCCCAGGAAGACCACTGGAGGCTTGATTGACAGAAGCAGATGTGGAGATACTAGAGGAGTTAACTCTATTCCTGCAGAGCAAAGACACCACAGCTCAATACCTGGCCCCAGTTAGAACTAGATCTGGAGGGACTACCTGTCAACCCAGGTATCTCAAGAACTTCATGGTAAATCAAAGCAAATCAAAGCAAATCCAGACAATTATCTGGATGGTTAATTTTCTTTCTTTAGCCTTCCATTATTAAAGGAGAAATGTAACATCAGTTATATTTAAAACTCTGTGGGCAAGAATTGACCTTAAAATAATCCCTTTAAGGATTTTATCACATATCTATTTGTCGGCTTGGGTTTCAACCATGTTTAGGGACAGATGGTTTCAGAAAGAAAGCAACAGTAAACTTGACTGCTGGGTCATTAAACTTTTTCATTAATAAAGTACCTTTGTTGATATTGAATTACCAACTATTTCAAGTACCTTAGATATTAATAGAGAAATTTCTCAGACCACCACGGCTGTATGCCAATTCTGTATTCCCTTGGCTATAAAGAATGTGACCTATTTGAGGTATTTGAGATGGGTAGATAGAAGTAACTTTCCTCTGCTTGGAGAGTTATAGCAAAGTTGTTCAGTGATGAAGCCAAGAAACACTTCTTCACAAAAAGAATACAGGAAATCTGGTACTGCCTCCCCTCAAAGCAATTGGGGCAAAGTAATTTGAAAATTTCCAAACCGAGATTGGTCAACATCTGGCAGATGAGGCTATTCAGCATCATGGGAATGAAGCTGATGGATAGAATTATGATGCAGATCACCCATGAATTGAATTGTGGAGAAGGCTCCAGGGGCAACTGGATCGTCTCTTTTCCTGTGTTTTTAATTATTGCATATCTTATTTACATATCTGAATCATGGCGATCTTTCAATGATGTACCAAAGTCATATGAATTACCCTTTTAATTGTTCAGAGTTAAGCAATGCTGAATGATTGGTACCATTTCTGAATGACTGATGGTTACTTTAGAATTTAATACTTCATTGGCATTATATGTAGAAGGTTTGATTGTTCTTGGAGTATTTAAAGAGAAAATAACAGGTGTCATTGGACCTTAGCTGAGTGAAGTCAAAAGAATTGGTTTTTCATTTCAGGGATTAATTTATGCCTGAACCAGAAATAGTAAGATATAAAATTAAAACAATGTACTATATAAACACATTATATATTTCCAAAAGTTAGCATAGATTTTAAACTGTTGTTATTTGCATTTCATGGAAATTATGGAAGTATTTCTGTTATTAATATTCATGAGTGTAATACTTGAATACACTTAGTTTTTGTGAAATCATCTTGCTTAATAATTTAAACTAAAAGCAAGATTTGTTGCTGTGATGCTCCATCATCCTTTGGAAGAGAACCTGAGGTGAGAGAGTAACACTTTAATAGCAAAAAGTAATGAACAAAGTGTTTGTTCTGTTATCCTGACTATGTTTTCATACACCTGAATAGTGAAGCACAATATTTTCAAGTCAGGGGCAGTTAGAGCTCAGCTGTGAGTGTGAGCTGCACAAGAAAGGAAAATAATCGAAAGATTTTTAACTACCAGTTAATGGATAAATGTAAAACCTTGAGCAAAATAGAAGTCCAGTATATGTTGTAAACACTGTACAATTAATTGAGTAACAGCCTTTCAGGGAAAATATTGGGGAGTTAATAAAGCACACATGTGGGTAAAGAGGCAGAAAAGGGTTACTTTCACTTTGGGAGTATATGGAAAATTGGAATTTCAGGTCAGCAGTCAGTTATACATGTTCCTTTTCCATGGCAAGGAAATTAAGGCAGGGTGTGCGACAGGAGGTCATCAGTTGTGACTGTGATGCAGGATAAATAGCACCACATACAAAGTATTTGGTCAAATAACTAGATACATAATAAAAATTATCCATATTACTGCATTTTCAGAAATACGTACATTTATAGTTTCCAGCATGACAACAGTAATTACAATTCAAAAGACACATTGGGACATTCTGAATTGGTTAAAGTGATTATGTAAACATATTTTCTTTTTTTATCTTCTCTGCCTTTCTCTTGCACACTTTTCTCTTCCTTTCTCCTGTTTTCTTCCATGTAGATGTGTAACAATACACAGAAATACCGGATATTTATAATAACAATTATTGAGCTAAATCTCTCTGCAACCCATCCTGTTTAGACAAATTTGCACTCAAGGAATGCTATGATCCACAGTTTGAGAGTATTAATCCGCTAATCTGTACCATTTAATTGGTTGGAAACCACACAGGTGCTGCTTTTTAGTGTACAATTAATTTTTAAACACTTGATTCAATTTCCAAAATAGCTCTTGGAAACGCAATCAAGAGTGTTTGGGAAGTTAAACCAGGTCAGGACATAGATAGTAAATGACAGGGCCCTGAGGAATGTTGTAAAACAGAGAGAACAAGTACATTGTTCCCTGAGTGACACAGGTTGACAGGGTGGTGAAGAAGGCCTATGGCAAACTTGGCTTCATTGAATGGGGCACTGCGTCCAAGAGTCGGGACATCATGTTACAGCTGTAAAATACGTTGGTGAGATTACACTGGAAGATTGTGTGCAGTTCTGGTCACCGTATTATAGAAAAGAAGGAATTAAGCTAGAGAGGGTGCAGGAAAAATTCATAAGATTGTTGCCGGGACTGGAGGGCTTGAGTTACAGGAAGAGTGACTAGATAGGCTGGAACTGTTTTCTTTGGACAGAAGAAGGCTGGGGGGGGGGGGTGTCATTTTGAGATTTATAAAATCATGAGGGGCATGGATAACGTGGATTATCACAGCCCTTTCCTAGGGTAGAGGAATCTCAAACTAAAGGGTATTGTTCTAAGATGAGAGGGAAGAGGTTTAAAGGGGACCTGAGGGGCAAGTTTTTCACACAGAGGGTGGTGAGTATATTGAACAAGAGGAAGTGGTAGAAGCGGGTAAAATTGCAATGTTTAA
>JARFYF010000046.1:13879252-13889417 GCA_030265395.1 Rhina ancylostomus
CACTGCTGGACTCACAATTTCGAAGCAATAAATTAAGTTGCCTCCCCAATATTGAGCACTTTTTCCCTTTATGGGTTAAGTGAATCTCTGTTCTGCTTGCTCTGAAGTTTAATTTATTCTAATTGCCATAGTAAATATATACCTTGAATTGGTCCTGATACTGGTTTTGCTGCCTTACACTATTTTTTGTTCACACACAAGTTCTCTATCACTAAAGTGCAATTGGTCACAGATTTTATTCTGATGGAGCATTATGCTGTCATCTATCAGATGAAACCCTTAACTAGGGACCACATTTACCCACTCAGGTAGATGTAACCAATCAAGTGGCATCATTTTGAAGTGAACAGTGGAGTTTATCCAAAATTGATACTGGAACCAACATCACTACAACAGGTTATCTGTTTATTATGTTATTGCTGTTTGTGGGATTGTGCTATGTACACGTTACTTGCTATGTTTTCTGCAATACAAAATTTTATTTCAAAATTATTTTATTAGCTGCAGAGCAAGTTAGGTAATCCTAGGGCTGTGAATTGCTCAAATAACCATCATTTTGTCCCCATTAGCCATTTTTAGTGATATTGATTGCTGATGTTTACAAAGAATGCTAAAAATAAAAAAAATATAAGTTGTTCCATGAGAGTCCAGGCAGCTGCCTGAGACTTCTTGAAGTTGCTTCATGCCAATTTCAGTGGCTGACTTTGCTCTTGGGCAATGTTACTCACACAAGTTGGTAGGTGGAAGTGCTGGCAAATCATGCAGTGCAACTGGCTTGTCACCCTGTAGATGACCTATTTTTAGAACAGTTCATCAAAGTTTCGTCTCCTTCAAGGCAAGCCTGTATACAGTATATGCAAATTCTGTAATGCTCCCCCATGTTGTTACTTCAGTTATTGCCTTCAAAGGTCAGCCAAGTACACAATTTCCCTGTTTACTGTGATTGATGAGTCAGCTCTCAGAATAATAATCCAGCAAATCACATCTCATTAACAATTAAATTAAATATTGGTGAAAATATTTATAACATCATTTGAGTTGCCCTTGTTTTGCTTCCATTGCAATTACTAATTAAATGGCACTGTCTTTTCTTAGCATCTACTAGTCTGTTATGCAAAATCTGATCAGTAACTCTTTCCTCCCTTACTGAGCAAATTTGTCTTTGATATTTGATTGTTTTGTTACGTTATGTTTTATATCAACCTCCACCCCTTCATTTGTGTGAGCTCTCACAGTACATGGAACATCAAACAGAGACATTAAAACTAGTAATGCTAATTAGAAGATCAGCGGTAACAAAGGAATACATGAGAGGACAGCTCCTCAGTGGCTTTGGCAGAGAGTGTTCATGAGAAGGATATTTTGCCAGATAAAATAAAGAGCAACCATCCCCAACTGGACCTCTCACCTTGGACATGGAACTGGGATGGGTCATATGAAGTGTCAGTGAACTGCTTAGGGTTAGGAAACTAAACAGTATGTTTCCATTTCTCAAACTCGTTGTGTTAAAACGGTGAAAATCAAACTGCAGGTGTTGGAAATCAAAACTAAAAGCAGAAAATTCTGCAAGTACTCAGCAGGTCTGGCTGCAACTGTGGGAGGAGAAAAAGAGTTAATGTTTCAGGTCGAAGAAAAGTTTTCTGTGAACGTCCATCTCCAGGGAAGGTGGTGTGAAAAGTAAAAGAGTAACAAGCTGATGGGTCGTAATCCTTTTTGTACCAGGGAACTGCATTTGTCCAAGGGAAGGTCTTCCGTTTCACTGAATGGCAGTTTGAAGGAGAGTGACACCTACACCCACATGACATTGCGGGTGCCAAGCAAGAAGATTCATTCTCTTTGCTTAGTTTCTGACTTCTGACCAGAAAGTAGAAATGCTACCAACCATTCAACAACATGACGTTGGGAGGAATTAGACCTTTGTGAGAATACTGGCTCAGAAATTATATTGCAGAGTGTGCCTCTTCTGGACTTTGCATGAATTAGCTTCAATAAAAGTAAATAGAAAAGGAAATTTGGGGTCTTGCTGCAAATCCTATCTGTTATGACACCCCTTCAGTGATCTTGAACCAGGACTGGGTGGCCTGCCAACAATGCAGTGCTGGAGAGCAGCTGATGCCCACCACTCCACCCAGACACTCCAGGCCCCTCTCCTCTACTACCACCCTGAGGACCAGGACCCAAACTAACCTGTTTTCTTTTGCAGGCCCTACATTGGAGAAAGGGGTAAGAAAAGGCTGTTGAATGCACATGATATATAAAGCCTATACCTTTGGTACATGATTCCTGGGGCCCCATGCTCTGTGGATTCTGCAGTGATAGATTATGAAATAAAACATTAGGATTCACACACCAATCATCAATTTAATGCACCTTTTCCAGCACCGTGAGATTTCTAGGTCACCATCTATGACATTTTCTTTAAACAAAACGTGTGAAGTGAAAATCATTGGAACCAACATGAAAACGAAAGAGGTAAGAGAGTTTTCTCCAGCTATGGAGATTTCTTGGTGAATCAGCTTTAATCAGTTTAACATGTGAGCATGCTGAGGAGAGAGTTGGTGGGAGGATATTTATGCCTTTTTGTTTAGACAGTCCCTCAGGATTGAGGATGACTTGCTTCCACTCTGGTTTTACAGGTTCTGAAGTGACTGATGTTGCCAATGTGATAACCGTGGACACTAACACATGGGGCAGAAGATGTCTGCCAGGCAGTTGGGTGTGTAGTTTGTCAGCTGGTGTGTTCCTTCTACAGCTGACACAGGGCTTCTGTGTGTTCCTGATGTGTAACCTCAAGGTTCTCAACACCTTCCTCAATGTTGCTTCCCCACTTTGAGCAGTCATGGGCAAGACATTCCCAGGACTATTGGGATGTTGCACAGAGTTGAGCATATCCTTGAATCTTTTCCGCTATTTACCTTGCAGTCACTTCAAATTACAGACCTCGGAACAGAGTGTCTGTTTCAGAAGTCTGGTGTCAGGCATGTAAATTAAAGTGCACTGCACTTTCTCTGTAGCTGTTACACGTTATTCTGCATTCTGTTATTGTTTTACCTTTTACTACCTCAATGCACTGTGTAACAAATTGATCGTTATGAATGGCATGCAAGACAAGTTTTTCACTGTTCCTCGGTACATGTGACGATAATAAACCAATTCTAAATAAATAATGTGGCCTTCCCATTAGAAGAGACAGTGTAATTACGATCTCAGTGCTGGGGATGTTGGCTTTGTCCATTCAGGAGGATTTTGTGGAGACAAAATGATGGTGGAGTATTTTATAAAAATTCCTCTACTCACCTGTCGCAACTGCACTACACCATCCTCAGGCAATAAAGGTTCATGCCAAGACCCTGGAAAACACAGACCACTTTCCATCTGTTTCTGTACAGTACATAACAATGTTTTGAACATTGTTGATGGGATATGGATGCTGCTGGTAAAACTGTACACTTATTGCCTTTCTTTAGTCGTCTTCAGGTGGTGGTAGTGAATTTTCTCTGCTTACCTACATGCTTTGAAGTAAGCGATTTAGAAAACTGGAGATTTAACATTATTGCAGCTTTCAAAGGCAGCCCAAAGCACTTAAAGTACTTTGAGTTTCAACTGTGAAGGAAGCCAGTGTGCCCACAGCAAGATCTCACAAGCAGTAATCTTATCATGAAGAACTAGCTGGCATATCATTTGGTGGTTGTACGAGATTTCCATATTGTTCCTTATGAAGGATCTTTAACATGGAAGAAAGAGCCTTGGTTTAACATCTCATGCAAAGCATGGCACTTAGTACTGCACCAGTTATGCCAGTGTTCCTGTGGAGGTAATCTTAACATTGCCTTGCTTACAGGGCGATGTTAAGATTAGGAAGTGGCAGGATTAGATTGGCTGCACGTTTCCTCCCCTTGCTCCATTTTACTTCCTGCGAACAGGAGTCTATGACCCAACCCCTGATATCTCTGCTCCTGCTTCCAGCTTTCTTATCCCAGTGATCTGGCCACTCAATCATTTAGTAGTCCTGAACCTGGAGACAGATCCAGTGGGCTGATCTGTTGAACCTGACCTAAATAACGGAGTGAAAAAAACTGAGTGGATCGAGCAGTACCTCTGGTGGGGGAAAGGAATTGTCAAAGTTTTGGGTTGAAACCCTGCATCAGGACGTTGCACCCCACAGTTGCTGCTCGACCTGCTGAGTTCCTCCAGTAGATTGTTTGTTGCTCCAGATTCCAGCATCTGCAGTCTCTTACATATCTCTAGATAACAATGAAATAGCTGTTGAGTGGCTTCACACTTGCCCCCCCAACTAGAAGCAAAACAACTGCCTGATGTCCTTTATACTGTTTGCCTGGTACTGCTGTGATATTGATGTGAGGGTGCAACATGTCTATAGTCATACCCACTCACCACATTCCAGGGTTCCATTCCCGAATCTCACTCAAAATCATTAACTTTAATTTTAACTCAGGGTGGGAATCAGGCTGACAGGAGCCAAAGTTGGAGTGGGAAAGCCTCCTAAGCTGGCAGCTCAGGCTTAGGAGAGCCATCCTGGTTCATTGCCTGCCTGGAAGCAGTAGGTGGCTGCCTGAGAGGGAGCTGGGGGTGTGAAAAATTACAAGAGGAGGGCTAGCAGGGCACGAAGGAATGGACCATGACACTCTCATCTGGGACAGGTCTTGGGGAGAACCTTGCACTCAGGGAGGTAGAGGGTGGGGCAAAGCTAAGCTCTCATTGTGGACCTTTGAGAAGCCTCCCTACTCCCTACTCCCTGTCCACAATCATGTTTAAAAATTAAAGCTGATTAAAACCACCTCACTGAGCTGCTTCTTGCCACAACACTGGGCCTTGCAATGGCCTTCCCATTCAGTGTAAGTTACAGTCAGACCTTGCCAACTTTTAATGGCTTGTCCCCCGCCTGCTCAGACAAGCAATAAGAATATAAAAATCATAAGAACGCAGGATGCCAGTGGGCTAAGCCTCCTGAACTATTTGGATTCCGCACTCACCTGGTTTCTACAGGAAATTGTCCCTATTCTTCCTTCGAGCTGCTAGAGACTGAAATTAGTTTCAATGATCACGAGGCTTTGAGGGATGTTGCAAATGACTTTCCTATTGTCCACTGTTTTGATCTGGATACTGAATCAGCCACCTGACTATATTGGCCCTCTTCCTTATGAGGACAGGTAAACCAACTTAAAAGTGTCAGTTAAGTGCCTGTTTTCCAATAAATTACTTGTGGAATGTTTGTAAGGGTATGATTTCAAAAATGATGAGTCTAATCTAAAAGTGTAAGAGAAAACCAGTTCAAAGAAGCAAATAATCTCCTCTCAAAACCTCTGATATTATGGAAACCATGTTTGAACATAATGCGATTGAATTATATTCAAACTCCTAACTATTTTCAAAAAAGAGTCTTCTAATGGTGAGCAAAAGGATGGAGTGAATTAAAATACTGAGTGCTAATGGAAGAAATGGAAAGTCTCTTTTAACATGAAGATATTCTTTTATTTCAGATCAATTAAGAACTAAAACATAAAATACTAACTAAATCCAGCCTTGTGATTAAGTTTATGTGTAAGGCCTTTATTGCCTCACCCAAGTAGTCATTCCTCACGTGGCTTCTTATATTTTCCTGATTAACTTCACTCTACCGTATCGACCATGCCTTTAGGTTCCAATGTCTGGAATTCTCCCACTAAACCTCTTTGGCCAACATCAGTCTTATTGTCGCCAAATAATGTCCATTGACAACCGTTGCCTGCCAGTGTTCTTGCGGAGCACTTTGGGACATTTTTCTCTGTTAAGGGCATTGTATAAATGTGAGTTGTTGAACTCAGAGGTGACCATTAGCAGGTTAGGTGACCAATGCAGCCCATCCTCACATTCACACTGTCCAATAGACTGGTGAACAATTTCTGGTTCCTTTGCCCGCGGGTGTTTGGGCACATTGTCGTGCCCCTGTAACTATCCCAAGCTGAGTCACGTGTCAGCCCTTTGCCCACTTTATTGTTTGGAATGGTTGATCACCATGATGAAAAACTTGCTGAATTTTTAGCTTGTTCACGTTGGAATCTTCTTCCAATGCATAACCATCATTGGGTCCTTTCCACAGGTTTGCAAGCTCCCCCATCCAGCAGAGAGCTCTGCACACGATGAAGGCTACACTCAGGCCCTACATGACTCCAAATTCTTCCTTTGGTCGTGGATGTCCACAGCCTACCTCAAGTGCGTCTGCTGGATGCAGAGATCACAACTCTCAGTCCAATAAACAGAGCAGACTTTGAGGCCCGTGTCTGCAGTGAACATTGATATACTGTAAACTTAACAAGAATGGTATCTCATCGTCCTTCAGAAGAGGAAATCCAGCATCCTTCCTACCCCAATCTGACCTATTTGTAACTCCAGACCCATTCCACTCGGTTGTCTCTTAAATGCCCTCAGTCGAGCAGGCCATGCAGTGGTACCATTACCATTCCATTCAAACAGAGAAAGAATAAAACTGGGCAAACCACCATGCATCGACTTAAGCACCCAATGCAAATATTGGTAAAGTAGCTCCCACCTCTGTCAACCTTGCAAAGTTCTCCTCAGTAACATCTGGAGACTGGCGCCTATATTTAAAGGCCTTTGACAGAAGAGAATTTTCAGAAGATGTTTGGGGTGTTCTGGCTTCTGCCCTTTTCCTTTCCAGTCCCGATGAAGGGTCTCGATCCAAAACGTCAACAGTTTATTTCCCTCCATGGATGCTGCCTCACCTACTGAGTTCCTCCGGCGTTTTATGTGTGTTGCTCCACATTCCAGCATCTGTAGAATCTCTTGTGTCTCCGTTGGGGTGTTCTGGGAAGGCGTCAGGATCCCAGGCTTGAATCCAGCCTGCTGCTTGGTGCCTGGTCCACCTGGTGGGACATCTCTTGGGTCCAGCCATCAGCTAACTCATTCCTTTGTGTCTGGACAGTTAAACGTGGGTATGTGGACACCAAAGGCAGCAGGTCTGGACAGTGGATAAGCTTCAGCATAAGCCAATCCATTATTTATCTTGCAGAATCCCAATAGGAGTGAAGAGTCACAGACCTGAAACATTAACCCTCTGTCTTTCCATGGATGCTGCCTGACCTGTTTAGCCTCTCTATAGTCCTACTTTTAATGGGAGGAGGGATAGTTGGGGGGGGGGGTTGCTGGTGGTTGGGTGGAAGAAACATAAATTCTTCCTTTCTCCAGGCTCTTAAATTCGGATGAAGGAAATGGATCCAATACAGTGCAGACTGAGTGTAATTGTGAATTGTGGAACCTCTCATCAAAGGGATCAGTCACATATGGGGCAGTTTTGGGCAATTTGTCGATGTAATATGCCCAGTAGATGTCTGAGGAACTATGCAGGATCTTCCACTGTATTCACACTGCAGGGGATACTAGTAGATTTTCAGCTCACCATCCAGGCATAAATTATTGTTTCTTTGACCGAGAGTCAGGAGCTTTCCGTCATGGAAACTGTTAACAGCAGATTTGCTCACAGAGGGCATATTAAAAATCTAGCTCACCATCTACACTTCATCATGAACTTTCACCGCATGAAAAAGCATGCATAAGGTACATTTACTTGTCTCTAGATATCAACAATGCAAAAATTGGACTTGAAACGGCATCTCTTTCCCCTTCCACAGGTGCTGCCTGACCCATCGAGTACTTCCAGCATTTTCTGTTTTTCGTGCCTGATTTCCAGTATCTGCAGTTTTTTAAATGATTTTCAGTCACTTTGTTTGACCCATAGACTGTTTGGCAGGTCAGATTTGAGAAGTGAACATGGAGCTACAATTTAAGATGCTCAAAACACAAGGTGAGAATTGACTCCCCTTTCAGTGCGCACCGCATTACTGGTAAAATTGATCTTGCCTTCCTCAGCAGTGTCAGGTGACAAGAAGTCAGCTGGTTTGGACAGCCTGAGACGATCAGATTTTTCTGCACAAGATTTGGATTATTAGACAGTAACAATTACTTTTGACTGAAATGTTTTCCAACAAATTGGGAGCAGCAATTAAAAGAGTTTGCAGGAGGAGCCTGCTAACAAATTGTCGATCAGACAAGCTCCTTCCTTCACAGACAGTGCCTCTGTGGAATGCCTTGCTGCCTGGGTGCCTTGTGACTAATCATGTGGATTTGCAAACATTCATGGGAGCAGTTGCACAGTAGCACTACATGAATAGAATAAGTGTTTGATCAGTATCACTACCTTCCATCTTTTGCATTGCTTCTGTTAAATGGCTGTGGTCTAATGTTGTTCATTTATTAATGTTGTGAGTCAGGCATATTGGCTTTATTTCATGTGCAGTTGTGAATCTGACCCTGGATTATCCACTTCAAATTTTTCATACATTAAACATTGGTGCAAAAGCATAGAAATCCAATCTAAAGGTAACTGATTGTGTTTTGTTTCTTGCTATCAAGTTTTCCATACTTAAATCTTGCCTGTTGCAAAGCCTTATTTTTAATGCCACAAAAGAAAATCATTTATGGGAGTTTTTCTTTAATAAGAGCTCTCAGCCATTCACCTGGAATTGCCTGTTAGATTTTTGCAATTGCTCTTGATTTTATCAGATCTTTGTCCATTACTAGTTCAATAATACACTAAAAAAGTGTTCATGAAAGTTAACAAGAAAGTAAACACCTCCACCTCATCACGAAGTAAAATCTGATGAAGAGTCCCAGACCTGAAACGATAATTGTTTTCCTTTCCTCAGATGCTGTCTGACCTGCTGAGTGTTCACAGTATTGTCTGTTTTTATTTCCTATTTCCAATTTCCAGCATCTGTAGTTGTCTTGATTTTCATTTCCATTTCATCAAATACTTACCCCTTTAGGGATAAAATTGTTGTGTTTATTTTCCATTACACAGCAGTGATTATTGAATAATTCACCTTCAAAATGAACCTGTTTTCTTGCAAAGTTGTAACGGGCTAATTTGAATGTACCATAAATGTCAACATTCTTTCCACTTGAATATGTTGGGGAAATTGGGTGCAAGTTGCATTTGAAATTGAGCTATTTCTCTCTCAAAATGTTTCAGCTTTCCATTCGACCCATTGGATAAATTCTTTCATGAACAAATGCTGTAAGCTATATAGAACCATGTTTATTTTTTTCTATTGCAGTTTTCAAATAAAAGTGATGAAGGTATTAATGACAATACATGAGCATTTTATTAAGCTCAACCTATGAGTTCCTAATTTTAAATCACTGAAAAATTACTTAAAGATAAACTACACTAAACCATTGACTAGTTTAAATAGTGCACATCGGTCAATTTATTAACAAGTTTTATTTGTAGTTCCTAATGTATCTATTAATTGCCCATGCACTAAAGGAACTCCATTTGAACTCCCTGAATGGCCTCAAACTGGTTCCACCACCAGGAACCCACAATTTTAATTATTTGAAAATTGTGCAATTGCAACACTTTCAGCCAACATAAAATGGCACATTTAAAATTCCTTGCTTTTTGTGCTAGTTTGGCCAGCTTTATCCAAACTGCTCTAAGGAAACCAAGGTAAAATTGCAAGAACTCCAGACCACATCTTGACATTCTGTGAATTCTCTATGATGCAAATAATAATCGTTCTGGAGTGGTGAATTAAGTGCAGAGCCACATTCCTTCATCCACATTCAATCATTAGGATCATCTGAACTTTCTGATTGGATTGGCCTTCCAATTAACAATCCACTATGTGATATTCTGAATTTGGCATCAAAGGTGCAATCAATTGTCTTGTAAACAGAATTAGGACCTACCCCAATTTATTGCTGCACCTTCCAATCTTGTGAACTACCTGAGGTAAAATTGAGAATGCAAAGGACTGGGTCAGTCAGAATAGGTCATGGAATAGAACACAGAACATAGAAAATCTACAGCACAATTCAGGCCCTTCAGCCCACAAAGTTGTGCTGAAAATGTCCCTGCCTTAGAAGTTACTAGGCTTACCCATAACCCTCTATTTTTCTCAGCTTCATGTACCTATCCAAAAGTCTCTTGAAAGACCCTATTGTATCCACCTCCACCACCGTTGCCGGCAGCCCATTCTGCGCACTCTCCACTCTCTGAGTAAAATACTTACCCCTGACATCTCCTCTATACCTGCTCCCCAGCACCTTAAACCTATGTCCTCTTGTGGCAAACATTTCAGCC
>JARFYF010000046.1:13932242-13942247 GCA_030265395.1 Rhina ancylostomus
TTACCTTAATATTAAAGCATGAGTGAGAGGGTTCAAATTGATGGCAAGGTATGGAGCTTGTTGTGGGAGGCCAAAAAAATGATGGCTTTGATCTTTATGATATTTTGTCAGGGAGAGTGAGAGTGGGAAATTGCCCTTCATCCAGTCAGGATAGGGGACAGGTTGTCTGACATCACAGAGGCCATGAAGGGGTTAAGACAGCTGGTGGACATGGCTGGTTCTCATCAGCATGCTTCTGGAAGCCCACCTCACCCAGGAGTAATGTTGCCAAAAGGCAATAAGTAGGTGAGAAAAGAAAGACAGCCAAAAATAGATCCCCGAGCAACATCCGGGGTAAGATACTAACCCTTCAGCCCTGAGAGGACATCAAGGGTGCTCTAGTGGAGCAGCTGTGTGTCTGAAGCACCTTGACAGAGACGGCAGACAATGCTGACCGTGCTACTCTCTCCATTGTGGAGATATAGATAGGCATAGAGCACGGGTACAGGCCATTCGACACAGTCTACACCCATTTATGTTAATCCTACTTTCATCCCAGTGTGTTCTCCCCACGTTCCCATTGACATTCCCCTAGTTTCTCCCATTCATCTACACAGTAGGGGGCAATTTATATGCCCAATTATCTGACCAATCCCCCTCCCCCCCATCCTTTGAACACTGGGGGAAAACAAGAGCACTGAAGGAAGCCCAGACTGTGACAGGGAGAATGTGCAAACTCCACACAGACAGCACCGAATTAAACCAGGGCTGCTGGAGCTGTAGAATTTGGACCCCTTTTCTGTAGGAACTTTACATAAGACATAAATAACAAGGTTGTAGCTTCTTTGAATCACTGATATATGTGCTGTGATGTTTTAACTTGGTTGTAGTTGAATTATCTGATTATTTGGTTTATTTACATACTAACATGGATATTGTGATTTGATGGACTTAGGTGCCTGGCATCAGTAACAAAAGACTGTATTAAATCATACCACCAGAACTGACAGAAACATCTGATAGTTTAGTTTCTGGAATTCCTCAGTCTGTGCAAAACTGTGAGCTTGCTGAGGCTCAGCTCAGAAACTTCCTTTAAAATACAATCCCTCTTCCTGGCCTGTTGCCAAAAGCAAATATACAAACGAGCAACAGATAGACACCAAATTGGAAAGCTGGATTGTAAATCAGCTGAGTGAAGGGGCCCACAGAGATGAGAATACCCAAGGCTAAATGTGGCAGGATGCCCGTGTAGAATTACCACTTACTAGAGTAAATTGCCAGGGTTATACACCACCCACTCATAAATGTACACCATCAATCACACTCTCTTGTGCATACTCAGTGCAGAGAACAGAGTGCAATGCATTGCAATTGGAAAAAGTGCCAGGAAGGTTTGCTTTAAAAGTCCAATTTGCACCCAAGTAATGCCAGCAGGAAACTAATGGACAAATCACTTTAGAATAGGATGCTTGAACATAATAATGGATTATTCCATTTTACGCATTGTTCTGACTCATGCTTCCATGGTAAAAGGTGGCTATATACATTGCCAGATGAAAGTGTTCATTTGAGAAAGTGTAGGAATCTTCTGTAAAGGGTGGTTATGAGAAACATAAGCAAAAGTGTATGAAGAGACCAGTGAGTCTGTTATTCAAAAGGTACAATATCTTGATACAGGAACAGAACAATATAAAGCACCATAGAAATAATAGGATCTGTTTTAGTAACAAAGCTGGGTTATAATTTAAATTTCTTAATTGTGTGCTAGAAACCTTTGCATTTACCAGTGAGGACAAACCAATGATTAAGTATGTATAACAAAAAACAGTTTGATACATAGTGGTGCTAAACTCGGCAGGTCCTGAAAAAAGGGAGCATGGATTGTAAAGTATGATTAACCCACACTCATTCAGTGGAATATTGGCAGCAAGCCAATTTTGTGCTAACTGTGAATTAGAATGGATTTAGCATCCTGCCAGAACTAACTGGGCTGGACCATTCAGCAGGGCATTCAACATCATAAATGGCTGGTGTTGGTTAAAGCTAGTCTGCTCTTCTTTAAGCTAATCTGCGTCTCTTAAAGTGGGTATACGTTGTGGCTGGAGGAGGTGCTGGTGTTCTACAACTGAAAGCTGAGTTGAAAAATTGTGAAGAATGCCACACGTCAGGATATATCAGACATTGTATTCAATGTGTTGGCAATGGAAGGAGAAAGGACAGGCTATATCTTGTACCTGTGGTGGATCAGCTCAGAAAGTCATGGGATGGATTAATTCTGGAGGTCAATGCTCAGAGTCAAGTACCAAGAGACCACAAGAAGGATAGCACAGGTCCCAGTTTGTTGGCGGGCAAGATCTCACAAGAGTTCTGTTGCAGGAAGCATGGATAAAGACTTCCATCAGGCAATAAATAGAAAAAGGCTGATATCCATATGGAATACAATGCGATGGACTGCAAAGCAAGGAAATGTGTAGTCAGTCTCAAGGAGTATGGGGGAGCTCCACACCAGCCTGACACAGGGCTTTGTGCAGAACTTGGAGTCAGCACTTTCCAGCATTTATGTGGTGGCCAATCCCATCTGCACGCTTGCAGACAGATGCAACAGTTTCTCAACGGCCAAGTGTCATAGCTTGACTGCTACCATCATGGCTGCCGATGACAATGGACCTCTACTCTAGCCCCAAACAGTCTGCGAGGTTTGCTGAAGCAGCCTCCCAGTGGTTCTGTGGACCATGAAGTGTCCGTTTTCTGTGATGACGGCTCCCATCCTTCCACCCCATCAAAGTTTATGTCCTTGCCTGTCGGTTCAGGACACTGCCCCCTTCCGTGAAGATGCTGTCTGCAGTCTGGTATGCCCATTCTAAAAGTCAGCAGCCTTCCATCAGTCATGCTGTCACCGGGCACTGGGCACAGACACCGGGCTGTCACTTTGCAGAAACAAACAGGCAAAAACACACAGAAGACTGGCATCAAAGGAATACAAGAGGGTGAACAGTTGATTTTTGCATGAAATATCGCCTGATTTAATTTCTAAGTTTGCTTACTAAGGTGTGGAAGTGTTCATGTATGAGAGAGTTGGGTAGTGGTTATTGGAAATGGACAGTTGGGTTCGTTAAGGATAGGCAGGGAGGAATTATTGAGGTTGCTTCCTTTATTCAGTTCCTCCACCCAGCCTCTTCTTGCTTCTCCTCCTCACCCTATAACTGGCAGAAGGAGTTGTGCCCAACAGGTGGTGAGACTGGGCAGAATACAGCAGACCATCGCAAACCTCAGCAGAGTACCTCCAGTGTTTCAGCACCTCCGTACTCTCCTCCATCAGATTCTGTGTGGCAGCATGGCCCCCTTTGTGTCCACGTAGTCCAGGTGACTGTGAGTTATGCACTGGAGTCATCAGCGATGCTGTCAGTTCACAGCCCTGTTCACTCAGTTGCCTCCCACACCATGGAGGAGACTGTAATCTTTGCAAAGCCACTTGCCTCCCACACCTAATGGACTCTGGTAACTGAGAATGATACATAGTCAGCTTTGTTTGAATGATAGGTACTTATGGCCTTGCCAGGCATATAACAGTACATTGCCAATCATTGTTGTCAAGGTGACTTTAGCAATGTACTCCCTGCAGTGATTTAAGAATGCATGTGTAGGGCCACCTGACAGAAGTGGTGGTGATTCTTATGACACTATTCATGAAGTTTCAGATAGAAGAATTGATCCCTGAACATCTCCCACTAAGGACCACCTACACCTCATCCCATCTCTCTCAGCATCTTCTCATGTTCTGCATGCCCTCTGCTCTTTTTCTTAGTCATGCTGCCACACAGGAATCTGATGGAATGTCTACTCATGTACCCGTGTCAACGAGCAACAGATTTGCCTGGGAGCCTTGAGCTTGGTAAAATGTCCTTCAGCATTTGTTGCACCATTCCCTGCGTTCTGTATAAAGCATCGAACACTTTTGAATCACATCAACGGCCTGAAACAATCAACCAGCAACTGAACTGGAAGTGCTTGATGATCTCTCTAAATAGCAGCGGAGGGAGCTGCTTTCTGAAGCAAAGCTGTACGAAAGGCTGGGACATTGAGCTCCAACGTTGCAGCACAGGCATCATGTTTGTGTTTCCCTCTGCCATCATCATCTGCTGGCTGGTGAGAGTTCAGTGTGCTCTTGCCCTCACAAATACGATAACCAATGCCAAGTGCTCCATAAGTGTGTCTTCCACGGGTGCCAATTGGCATCAAAATGGCACCTGGCATTACCGGGTCTACTTGTAGCCAATCTCAGCTTCAGTGTCCTGTAACACACCCTGAGATTCTCATCAGATCTGATTATCATTTTGCAAAAAAAAAGAAATATATTTTGTAGAATAACTATTTCATATTGTGGGCCTCGGTGCTTTATGACTAATGGGAGCTTGTTGTCATAACCTATGTGATAGGTCGATTGTAGCAGAGGCTAATTACCACTGTTCTCTGTAAGTAAGTAACTTACCTTTGACAGTTTGACATGGAGCAGTCACCCTGTGACATCTGCTTCACTTAAGCTTCACAGTGTTATTAAAAGGTTGATTGCAGCTGACTACAGAAACATCAGCTTGCAAAATCATATTGAAAAAATTCCCAAATGAATTGAAATTATTTGCCATCTGAAAACCATTTCAAATACTTTTAACACATTATTGCTTTTCTGAGCTTTTGAATTTGAAGCTTTTTGACTTAGTATAAAATGTGTTTGTTTTAATTGCATAATGTGGCTTAAATATTAGAAAGAGAGGTGGTAATACAGTCAAATTGCTGTGAATGCACAACCTTTTGTAAACTGTGGTGGCATGGACACACAAGAGTGAATTCATTGCCTGGGTATTAATAAGTTGGGGCAGTTTGAAGTGAACTATTAGGCTATGGGTTGTGATGGAACTGATGAAGGCAAGATGAGATCCACAGCTGGGGCAAGAGGTGTTCGGTGGGGTAGGTAGCTGTATATTTTGGGAGGTGGTGCTCTCCTTTTGCTAATAATGCTGGGGTTTTATGTGCTCTTGGTGCACGGTCTCAAGGATCTCAGTGCCATCCTGAATGCTTCTTCTCCATTTTGAGTGGTCATAGGCCAAAGGTTTCCAAGGGTCTGTAAGGATACGACATCTCTTCAAGAAGGGTTTGAGAACGTCCTTGGACACATTCCTCTTTCCACCCGGTAATACCTTACTGCAATAATGCTCAGAATAGTGTTGGACTGCAGATGCTGGAATCAGTCCTGATGCAGGGTTTTGACCTGAAACATCAACAATTCCTTTCCCCCTACAGATGCTGCTCAACCTGCTGAGCTCTGCCAGAAGATATTTTGTTACTCAGAATCGTGTATCTGTTTTGGGACTCTGTGGTGCTGGGCATGTGAATGAAATCTTTTGCCAAACAGAGCTGACTGATTGTAATGAAGGCTGGAAAGCTGGGATGTTGGCATGGGAGAGGATTGATGTTGGTTCACTTATCTGCCAGTGGATTTGGAGGGTTTTGCAGAGACTGTGTTTGTGGTATCTCTCCAGTACTTTGAACTACCTGATGCAGGTAGTCCAAATCTCAGAAGCAGGAGGGCAGGGATCACTGTTGCTCATTAGAGCATGAGATTTGTGCAGAGTTTGGTGTCTTTATAATTAAATATCCTTTTCCTGAGACGGCTGAAGACTGCACTGGCACCGGGATAAGATGTTGAATTTCATCATCAATATCTGCCTTCCTGCGAGATAGCTTCCAAGATATAGGGAGTGGTCTGTGTTTTTCACTGTCTCACTGTGAACCTCTATTGTGAGAGGATAGTGTTGCACAGCGGACCAGCCTGGTGGGGGACCTTTGTTTTGTAGATGTTGAAGGTAAGGCCCACCTCCCGTATGCTTCAGTGTACGGTTACTTGGAGCTCAGCCTCCAAAGGCACACTGCACCTCAGCCACCGAGGTCTGGGTGACCTTGATTTTAGAGTGGATGCAGCATAGGTGGAACCGTTTCCCATTAGTCCTGTTGATTATTTCCATTCTACCAGGAAATTTGTTGAAGGTGAGATGAAGCATTCGTGTGAGAAAGACTGTACAAACTATTGGGACAATGACACAGACTTGATTGATACCAGTTGTCACTGTCATTGGCTCTGTTCTGAACCCATTGGTTTGGATCACAGCTTGCATGCTATTGTGAAGCAAATCTAAGGTAGAAATAAATTTGCTGCCTCCAGAAATTTGAGGGGCTGACCTTCCCAACTGATGGAGACTAAAGCTTTCACGTGTTTACCCCACTTCACCACTTTGTCCCCCTACGTTTTATAAATCTTGCCTGATTCCATTCCATTCATTGCAGTTTATTGAATCAAAAACAGACCATATATAGCCCCCTCAGAACAGTGTTCAGGCAGTGAAGGTAAGCATTTACACCAGAAATTCTCATCATTGACTTACTGGGAACACTTGTAATAGAATAGCATACACTAGGATAGTTCTTCACCATAAAGGCTATTCTGTAACAGGATACCATAGTTTTACTTTGTCAAATTTTGATGTCACCTGTTATTATAAAAAAAATCATCCTGGAAATATTCATAGAATTAAAATGCATGGCCAATATCTCTTCCTTATCTCTAATTGCTCCTGGGAAGGTGATGACGAGGATACTTCTGGAAAGTCTCAGTCTGGAATGGAGCATTTCAGTTATGAGGAGAGAATGGATAAACTTGGCTTGTTTTCCTTGGAGCAGAGGAAGCTGAGGAACATCATGATAGAGGGTGTATAAAATTATGGGGGGCATAGATAGAGTAGACAGTTAGAAACTTTTCTCCATAGCAGAAGTATATAAGACTGGAGTAAAGAGATTAGAGGAGATTCTAGAAATGATTTTTCACCAAAATGTGAGGTGGTTAGAATCTGGACCTGCCTGAGGGGATGGTGGAGGCAGGTACTCTTACAAAATGTAACAGGCATCTAGATGAGCACTTAAATCACCATGGCATAGGAGGATACTGGCCAAGTGATGATACATGGGATTAGCATCGATACTTGATGGTCTGTGCTGTATGGTTATACGTACATCTTTATGACTCTATAACTATTGCAGCCTTTGTGGCGAAGAAATGTACTTCCATGATATTTTTAAGTTGGGCATTGCAGGATTTTGACTGGCAGTGATGAAGGAATGGAGAGATATTTCTAAGCTGGGATCATGTGCGAGTTAGAGGAGAAATTGTGGGTGTTGATGTTAACATGCACAATTTGGCACTGCTCTTCTTGGAGGTGGAGGCCATTGTTCTGGATGATGCTATCAATTACATTCAGTGTTAGTGTCCCTGTGAATCATCAGAGAGAGGCTCTTCTCTGTTGAAAACTGGATGCATGTGCTAAGTTCTGTTACTCAAAATTATGGAATTGGTATAACCTGATAAAAATTTTAAAATATCTATCACACTGTAATCATTAAATAATACTTTATACTAAAGGAAATAATTTTTCTGATTCTAATGATTTATTATTAAAGTTGTCCAATATGATTTTAAATTGACCTTGAAAAGGAATTTCTGATCTCCTTGGTGATTTTCAAAACCAGCTCTTCCACATTCAATAAATCAGTCACTGAAAAGTAAGTTCAGTGGTGGTTTTATTTGCATTCTTTCATTAAATGGAATAAGGGCACAATCTCTGTTCAGGTACTAGGTAAATTCCACCACTGCTGGTGATGGGCTCTTGATGCATGGCTGCAGACTGTTGTCTATTTGGTGAAGTGGTGGAGGGTAAAGAGGTTGTGCACCAGGAGTATGTTAGGGCTTGGCCTTTATTCCACCTGTCTGCTTCTATCAATTTACGAATTCCTCCTGCTGGCAATAATAATTCAGCTCTTTTGTATCAGTACAAATTTAGAGACTGTGCAAAAGCTTTAGAGCCCTTTTAAAGCGTTTGGGTACATGTTGCTAGATGAATCTGCCTGTAACTCGTTAGTCACAAAGCCAAGAAATGTTGAAGCATCCCTCAGTCATTCCTACATCCTGCAATCTTGGATTCACCCAGTCAACGGTTCCTGATTTATTGTGACCTTCTCTCCTAATATTTGGCATCCTTGAGGTGTCCTGAATGTTAGACCTCAGCATTCCCATTGACCTGTATGTTAAAATAAGTATTGTAGTTTAGTGCCGGTGTTACAAAGCCACCTTGATTGGTTTGATTGCCTTTACATTTATCTGAGTGCTCCTTCAGGTGGTGAGAAAAGTTTTCACCAGATTTCAGCTATAAAAAAAGGATGCATCACTAACTGAAGCTAAGGAAAGTCTTAATTCTGCATCTTTGGGAATCAAGTTTCCACTAAAACTGGCTAAACCAGTGGAAAAGTTAAAGTGCAAATTGTTCCAACTGCAAGTTGTGTTTCCCTAAATTTTCTTTGCTCTAGTTTCAGCAAGAAGCTTGTTCAGCTGAGGAAGCTGGCCACACTATGAGATGGAATGAATCACCATGATGATTATTTGATAATCTTGTTTGTGGGTCTTTGAGAAGGCTCATCAAACTAAATTGTTTTCTTTTGGGTGCAAGGACATGACCAGAAATCCTTTCCAAAACAAAATCTTGCAAATATTTTTTTAAAAATGTGTGTATTGCTCCAGGTTCCAGCATCTGCAGAATTTCTTGTGTCTCTGTAGTTAGAAATTGAATACTATATATCAACATAACTATTACTTGGTTCTGTGGGTTATTTCTAAAGAAACATGCAGATTTGAAAATCACGTTAGTTACGTCATGAATTAAGCACTTGACTTAAAAAAGGTTATTTTTCTCGGATGAATTGACATTCATCTGAAATGAGACTCACTAAGTTACTGACATATATCAATCTTTTTGATTGAAAAAATTCTTTTGAAGAGTTACATTCTAAAATGCTGTCTGTTTTTGCTGGGTCATGGAAAATTGCACATTTAATGACATGCAAGTTCAAGTGGAAACTTGGTAATAACTTAATTTGCAAAACCTGTAACTTTGAGCACAATTTGTGACCGAATTGTTGATTGCACCTTAAGCAGAAATTCCAACCACTAATAATTTTTGACAAAAGACTGGATGATGATTGGTAAATTGGTAAAAATTGGGAGAGAAAGCACAATAATTTTACTGCATACTTCTTTGCACTGAAGGAAAGTGTATTGTTGAAAGGGTAGAGGATATTATTTTTGAACCGCGTGTACATTGGGAGAGGGAGTGGAGTGTGAAGAGTGGTATGCAGAAGATCTCTATTTCTGCTGCTTGGTTCTCACAGTTAAGCCCTATTTTCAGCGCTTCTGTGTCAGTAAGCAAACAACTTTGTGTAATCTTGCACACAGGCTTGGAGAGGGACTTTCAGATGTTGACTGACAAGGAGCTGAATCATCTTTGTAAGTTCAGAGAAAGAAGCCTGAATGAATTGCAGTGCTGATTGTAGACAGATCAAGTCACTAACAGCACAAGCCTATTCAACTAGGTTAGTGTTCCAAGGCCTGATGATTAAACATAATGGCATTGCATGGATTTTCAGGACATTGCAAGGACATTATTTTTCTTGATATTGTAGTGACTTACCATGAACGAACTGGCTCCCACGATCATGAGCATCATCAGAGGCCCCGATCCAAGACAGCGCGGGACACTCCTTCTTCTTCTTCATTGGGCTAGGAAAGCCCATGCGTGGGAAGGTCATATGACCCACACATGACGTCAGCGTGGGAACTGTGAGTATTAAAGGGGCAGCATGCACCGGTCATTCATTCAACTCTTTGATTTCAAACAATGGTCTTGTGTCTTTATTCAGCGTAGCTAGCTGCTATATTGGTGACCCCGACAGTCCCAAACGTTTTTGGACCCACGATGTATGCACAACAAGAGGTACTGGCAGTAGCCCTTAAACTGCCCACCTTTGCCACCCGTTCGGTTCAACTCCAGTTCGGTATGGCCCACCTTACGTGGCCCAACTGGGTGGATGAACTCCCCTGGGTCCTGCTGGGGATACGTACTGCGCCAAAAGAGGACCTACATGCCTCAT
>JARFYF010000046.1:14246091-14259207 GCA_030265395.1 Rhina ancylostomus
TCTTCTGATCTCTGAGGCAAGATTTCTTCCAGTTACTGCCTGTGTTTGTCCTGAGGAAGTATCCTGACTCCAGTCTTCTATCGGTGTGCTGCATTTGAGTTCTCTGTGAGTTTGCTCAACATTGTGACATAAACCGGCCTTTACAGCAACTGGTAGTTCCATGTCTACCTGCAATGAGACTGAATTTTCTTTTATTTTACTTCTGTAATGAAGTTTTGGTAAAAGCTTTGGATTTTCTGATTGGTCTGCACCAACCATTCAGAATTATTATGCTGCCAACTAATGAGGACAGTCAATTCTAAAGCTGTATATTAAAAGCAAGTGTTTTTCAATGCGACAGGCATCTCTGCTCCTGCCAACTTTCACCCTGGGTTTAACTTGTCTGCTCCCAGTCCAATGCTGTACGAGCATCATCCTTCCTCTGGGATTTTCTATGCCTTCCTCTCAGCCAGCACTCCCTTTGTTGATTTGATTCACCACACTAAAACAAGGCATTCATATATTGCCCTAATCACTGAGCAGGCAGAGCAGATTGAGACTAAATACAGGACAGAGGTGACACCATGTTGGTAAATCAGAATGCCAGATTTTGCAGCTCAGATGCCCGTCTCCTGTTCTGAAAACTTAATGAATCTCTTATGTCTCCTTGAGTTGGTGGGGCAGGATCCAAGTATGAAATGTCATCATGCAATGTTCATTCAGTCTGGTACCTGAAGCCAGTCTGCATTGTTTCAGAAGCAAAAACTGGATTATGCTGGAAATCTGATTATAAAAGCAGGTCAGCAAGCATCCATGGGAAGAGCAGCAGATAACACTTCAGGTTCTGGTGATAGGTCCTCAACCTGAAACATTAAATCCACTTCAATTTCCAGATGCTGCCTGCCCTGCTGACTATTTCTGTTTTATTTAAAATTGCCATGCTTTTTGGTATTTTTCTGTTGGATCTATGTAGTCTGCTTATTTTAAACAGACTTTGCTTCCAAAGGAAATATCTTGTGCTGTGTGGAGCTTTTCTGCCTTCTTGTTATATGCAAAGCGCTGAATATGGTGCCTCCTGCAAGTATTGTACAACTTACTGACTGATTTAGTAGTAGCCTTGAAGAATCTAATATTATAAAAGTTTAATGCAGCGATGACCTTCATGCCCACAGTCAGAACCATCAGAAATTGTCCTTTGGTCGGCTTCCAGGCCACACCATTAATATATAACTATGTTCTTTGTGCAATGGAAATGCCATATACAGGTCTCCACAGGCACACCCAGTTAATGCACCTCCAGTCCCTTCAAAACCTCCTCTGCCCCAAATAACTTCAGAGCCAAAGCAGCTACCAAGAACAGAAGAGGAAATAATGAGCTTAATCAGAAAGGGAGAAAATGTAACTTTTTTTCACCTATTCATTTTTTGGGATCTGTGCATCACTGGCAAGGCCAACTTCTGTTGTTCACTAATAATTTCCATTCAAAAGGTAGTGAAAAGCCACCTTCTTGAACCACTGCAGTCTTGTTAGTGAAGGCATACCCACAGTACTGTTCGGTCTGAAGTTCTGGGATCTAGACCCATTGGCAATGAATGAAGAGCTGTATCTTTTCAAGTCAGGATTGTGTGGGGAACCTGTAGGTGTTGATGTCCCCATATGTCTGCTGCCCATGTCTGCCTTAGTGGTGGGCTCATAGTTTAGGAGGTGCTAACCTAGATGAGTAACTGCAGTGCATTTTATAGATGGCAAGGGCTGCAGCTACTTTGAACTGATAGTTGAGGCAATGAATATTTAGGAGAGAGGACTGGATGACAATCAAGCAGGAAGCTTTGTGCTTCCTGTGCGCTAATGTAGTTACACCTATCCAGGAAATTGGAAAGTTTTCCATCAGTTTTCTTACTTGTACCCAATAGATGTTAGAAAGGTCCTGGGGTGGCAGGAGGAGAGTCAATTGCCATAAAATATGCAGCCTTTGACCTGCTCTTATGGGCACAGTATCTGTGAAGTTGGCCAAGTTGATTTCCTGGTCAATAGTTAGTGATGAATGGACTTGGTGCATTTGCCAAGGTGTTGTAAATGGAATTGAACATTGTTCAGTCATCAGCAAATAGTTCCACTACTGACTGTAAGATGGGAGAAAGGTCATTGATGAAACAGCAGATGGTAGTTAGGCCTGGAAAACTGAGTGATTTCTGGCATGAAACCCTGGGTCTGGAATAATCAATCTCCTCCATTCAAAACCAGCTTCCCTTATGGGAAGTATGACTCTAACCATCAGTGTGTTTTCCCCTTGATGCCCTTTGACTTCAGTTTTAGCAGGGCTTTTTGATGGTCAAATGCTGAAATAAAAACAGACAGCACTGGAAACATTCAGCAGGTCAGGCAGCATCTGTGGAGAGGGAAACAGTTATTGATTCAGGTCCATGACCCTTATTCAGAATTGGGCAATAGAGAACACAAGTTAGTTTTCAGTGATGGAGAAGATCGAGAGTGATGGGTAGACAAAAGGGTGTACCTCCGATAAGGTGAGACTGAACAAGTTAATGCAGCAGTTAGGATCAGATTAGGCTCCTTTTCTGTATAACATGTTGCTAATAGTGAGGCTGTGGGACATGCCCAGCAAGACAGACTATACTAATAGTAAAGGAAAAAAATTATTTCAAGAAAATGACAGGCAGCAAGACCATTACTGATACCGACAGAACGAAAGAAAGTGAGTTACCTAAAGTTAAGGATTTTAATATTGAGTCAGGAAAGCTACAATGTGCCTAGCTGGAAGATGAAGTACCGTTCCTCAAGCATTGAGCCCGGTGCAGCAGTACACCACTGTCAACAGAGTCATACAGCATGGAAGCAGGCCTTTCAGCCCAACTGGTCCATGCCACCCAAGATTCCCATCTAAGCTAGTCCCATTTGTATAGGCATCCTGTGCTCTTAATACTTTCAGTGCTTCTTCCAAGAGGACCACTAATTCATTATCTGAGGGAAGACAATAATCCTCCTTAGGGAGGTGATGATGAGGAGGAGGTTTCCTTGCACAAATTTGACCTAATGCCACGAGAATTTATGAAGACTGGAGCCAATGTTGAGGACTCCAAAGGGTATTCCCTCTCACCTGTATACCATTGTGCTGCTACCATTGGTGTGTCTGACCTTCCACGTACAGAGGTATTGTGATGGAGGAGCAGAATTAATATTTCAAGTTTATGGCCTTTCATCAGAACGTCATGGAAGGTCATCAACTTGAAATGCTAATTCTGTTTCTGCTGTCTAACCTGCTGAGTATTTTCAGCATTTTTCTGTATTAATTGAAGTGAAGGAGTTTGGTACATTATAAGTTCTGGTTATGTGACCATCACTTTGTCAGGCTGTTGCAGCACTCACTCTCCCAGTTTAGACACCAGGTGGACTTTACAAGGTTGACTGAGCTGGGCGTAACCTTTTCACGTCTGAATGCAGTGACCCAGTCAGTGCCAGGTGGTCCATCTAGTCCAGCTGGTCCTGTGTTTCAATATAGCATGCCGGGCAATTTCACAGGGATTTAATAGTCAATAACATTGGTAGGTCTAGAGTCACCTATAGGCTATATGGGGTAAGGGAAGGATGGAAAATTTCCAATCCTGGAGGACGTTGGTGAACAGATGGGTCGTTAGGATAAACTGGTGGATTTGTAATAATCAGTGTTAGGACTGGATTATATTTTCTCTCCCGAATTCCACATTATTACTTGAACTTCAATTCCACTGCTGCCATGCTGGGATTTGTACTGGAATCTCTGGTTTCCCAGTGCAGGCCTCTGGATTATGAATCTGGTCATGTAAGGATCGTACCTTGACTATTTCCATGACAATGTACCTAAAGCATTAAAGGTTCCAAACCAACACTTAATCCTCCCCCCAGCACTAACAGATTATATTTATCTGTAAGAATCCTACTGGCCTGGTTTATTATTGAAGCAGTTTTCCATGGGCAGTAGCATGGTGTTTGAAGAAGTCACTGAATATGCAATGGGATCCATTTAGGTCTATTTTGTTGGATTACTGGAACCTGTTGAAAGGCATTAACACAACTTTTCTGGTGAATCAAGATAATTGCAACAGAACAAACTTGTCATTATGCATCACCTGCAAGTTTGGTATGATCAAACCATTGAGTGATCCATTGCCACAAACCCTGTTCCATTTCTGGGCACCATGCTTTTAGATAGATGCAAATCCTGTGAGCAGTACATAGATGAGATCAACTAACCAAACAGCAGGGATGAGGGCCTTTATTTGAGAGAAATGAGCATGTGGATTGGTAAAAAGAAATATAAAGAGGAAATCCAATGGTTGTGCTCACAATAGTGACCTTATTTAATAGAGAAGGAAAATGTTTATCACTGATTGAAAAATGAGTGACCAGAGACCATAAATATAAGATCACAGAAATATACAAATGTCACTGAAATGTAGGTCAGGAAAATGTTTTTTCTTGTACTAAATGTTATTCCCTGTTAATCTTAAATCATTAACAATTATTACCAGAAGTAGCGATGGATATATTATTCAGAAAAGAAGGTCTATTTTGGGTGTATGGTACGTGAGTAACATGGCTTGTTCAATGGAGCCAACTAGGACCTCAGTGCTGGGGTTATTGGCTTGGCTTGGAAGAGGAAACTGGCAGTGGTTCATTTATCCTTCCAGTGAAACTGGCCTTTTTGACAGTGCTCAGAAGTGAGAACAAGGATGGCTTGAAGATATTGTTCATGTCAAGAGCTGACTCGTGGTTGAGGAGAACTTCGGTGTCCCTTCTAGCAGTTGATGACTGCCTATTTTCTCAATATGTTCACCTCTGGTCTTGGCTTTTATTAGGGTAGGGCCTTTGGTAAAACTCACATGTAGGGTTTTAATCAAGGTTGGATAACCTGATTCAAATAAATGAGGTTGCACAACGTACAGAACTCCTCCCAGCTGTAAAGCTGAGGAATGCAAGGTCCAAGTGGTCCCTCAGCTCAGGACTTTGTACTCTAATCCTGGACCCAGTGCTGGAGTTTGTATGCATTTGCAGAAATGCATTGATCTGCTCAATGGATACATGCAATGTAATTAGCTAGATCAGTATGATCAGGTCCAATGACGTGCAGGTGGAAAATATCTACATTTATCAGATGGGACCAAATGTGCTATCTCTATAATTTATTTATGTCATAGGAATATTGAATAGCCATTATATAATACACTGATCAATTCATATGTGGAAGGAAAAATCATGTTCTATGTCCTTATTACTCCTGTGTTGCATTCCTATATAGAACTTCATTAAAAAATAATGACCCTGAAATTTTCTGGGCAAGCTTATTTCAGCACGTCTGCAGTGACCTACCCACTGCTGACCTCTGCAGATGACCGTCCCGATGTTTGCAGGATGTAGGGAGGCCAATAGATTTTCATGCCAGTGGTGATCCTGGTTTACATTTAGGGTGCCCAGGCCACAAAGTCCAGTTGAAAAGTCCGTAGTTGGGAAAAGATTATCTCACCTCCACTACCACTCCTAATCCTCATAGCAATTTGTAAATTGGTTATTACTGTCACATGTACTGAGGTACAGTGAAAAACGTTGTTTTGAATGCCATTTGTAGAGATCTTTTCATTACAACAGTGCATTGAGGTAGTACAAGGGAGAACAATACAGAATAAAGTGTTACAGTTGTGGAGAAAGTACAGTGCAGGCAGACAAGAAGGTGCAAGGTCATAACGAGGTAGGATGTGACACAGAAGAAAGCAAGTTGCCATGTGGCTCCCTTGCAACTTGTAAAAGAATCTTCAATTGAACATTTGAAGGTTTCAACTCACAGAACTGTTGTGAGGAGTGGGTATTCCAGAGAGATCACCAACATGTATCTATCCTTCTGGAGTATGTACTCTTAACATGGAGACAGTTTCAGGGCAAAGGCAAAGCCTTGAGACTAGACCAGTGGCTGGATTCTGGTTAGACTGGCAATACCAGCTGAAATCACAGTGAGGCTCCACTTAAGGATTGGTGGAGATTTTAACCCACTGGGTTGTTCTAGATGTTATTATGCTACATTGAAGAATTTGTAATTAGTGGGTCATTTATAATATTCCTTTAATGCAAATATATTATATTTTGCAGTTCTGAGTATTTCAATTTCTAACCAGGAAATTATTAACACGTAAGTGCGTTCTGAACTATTTGGATAGTACAAACTTTTGTAAAGTATTTTAAGCTTAAATATCTTGAGAGAAAAATCTTTTTCTCGAATTTGGTTAGAAAATTCAGTTTTTGTTTCATAATTTCAGAGATCCAATATTACTTGGACAGTTAACTCATACTTCAATATATAGTTCTCTGCATTCAAATACTTTAAGGTAGCATATTGCCATCTCTGCTGTTTTATTGCAGCATTAATGTTAACATAGCTATTAACAGGTTTCATAATGTCTCTGGCACATAAAAGCAAGACCACTGCTGAAATAGTACATGGGTAACAGAGGAAAGATAAATTCTGTCAGGGGATCATACCTAGAATGAGAAATCTGTAAAATGGAAATGCACTACCTGAATCCAACAGTGGTGGTGCCACAATGCCAACAGATTGAAGTATTCTGGCATTGTACATTTTTGCAAGAATCTTTAAAACTCATTTCACCAGTTGTTGTAACGTTACTATTATTTTACATATGGAATTAAAAATATTATAGGATGAGTGTAATGTTATTGGTTAATAGTAGAGAACTGTTGTGAATAAATTTCTGTACTGAAGCTTCTTCACCTTTGTTGTTTTGTTGGCACACCTGGATCTGGCAAAATATTTTAAAGTGATCAAACACTGAAGATATATATAAAAAAATTAGTTGTCAGCTGGCATTAGGCAGGTGATATCTGTGAACTTAACTTTCACATTTTTCAGAAATTAATCTAAAGCCCTATTTCCAGCATTTTACCTCAACAATTAAACTGGTAAGCAAAACCATTGATAAATCATAACATATTAACAGCCTCTTCTCTTGTGTGTTCTATATAGGTTTTTAAACTTTGTTTACTGCTGTAAATCTCCAGACTCTTGCCTGTCTGGTTAAACTTGGAGTAAGTTTCTGGATTTCCAATCTCTGCCATTTATGGTCAATGCCCAGTAGAAATGCACATAGTCACCACAGAATATAGGCAGCTTCTTGTTTCCGATCAGTATCAATTTATAATTTCTTATTTGTTTCTAGGCCTCTTGCATTCCCTTTTCTTCTCCCTCCTTTCACTGAAGTATCTTTGTTGCATTTCTTTGTCCTCTTTATAATGCTCCCTAGATGTAGGTGGGAAGTGGTGGCTATTATGAACTGGTGCAATGGGGTACAGATTCACCAATAATTGTTGGCTGGATGTAAGCTTGGCATCAGTGGATTCCTCCATGGGTATATTCTGATGCTTCCTGTTTGTGTTTCTCCATCAAACTCAAATCATTCCATGTTTCTAATACCAGCTGGTCACTAAGTCAGAGTTGCCTGCCATTCAATGAGAGACCTCATTAATAAAAACATCTAATGCTGCAGGATCCACAGGAGTAACAAGCAGACAGTCATATAGCAGGGAAACGGGCCCTTTGGCCCACAGAATCCATGCTGACCATCATGCATCCATTTTAACTGGTCCTATGCTAATTCCATTTTATTCTCCCGACATTCCCATCAGTTCCCCCAGATTCTATGATTCACCTACACACTAAAGGCAATTTACAGCTGCCAATTAACCTACGAACCTGTGGATGTTTGTGATGCGGAGAAAATCTGAGCACCCAGAGGAAACCCACGCAAGCACAGAGAGACTGTGCAAACTCCTCACAGACGACCCCAGAGGTCAGGGTTGAACAAAAGTCACAAGAGAGTGAGGCAACAACTTTAGTAGCTGCACCACTGTGCGACCCAGGTATGGCAGATCATTGCAAAGTGATTAAAATGAGAAATCTGCACTTGTAATACACATGAATCTCAAAGTCAAAGTCTAGTTTATTGTCACATGCACAGGTGCAATGAAAAGCTTGCAGCAGCATCACAGGCACATAGTAGCATATAAGCAGCATTCACTAGAAAAACATAAATTAAACAAATTATACACAATTTTTACAAGAAATAACACAATTAGAACAAAAAAAATCCAAGTCCATTTTAGTGCAAAGTGGTCGTAGTGTTGCTAAACTATAGTGGTTAGGGTTGTGCCAATTGCTTTGTACCTCCTGCCTGATGGTAGCTGCTAGAAGATGGCATGGCCTAGATGGTGGGGATCTTTGATGATAGATGTTGCCTTCTTGAGGCAGCACCTCTTGTAGATACTACTGATGGTGGAGACGGACGTGCACATGATGTTTTCGGCTGAGTCCAATACTCTCTGCAGCTTCTTCCATTCCTGGGCATTCAATTTGCCGAATCTGATCTGCAGTGTACATGACTCAGCTGGATGAACCCTTTGTCCTGGATGGTAACCATAGAGTTGAATTGACTTTTTATCAAACAATGTCAGAATGAATCCCGTCCAATTTTAATGGATGGTTCTAATTGAAATTCTACTCGGAAAAGTCCTGTCAGGAATATTTCTTGGCGATCCCTTCCTTTCTGTCTTTCAGCACCTTAAATTTGAATAAAGCAATGTTCCTCAATGTTTCTGAAATACCTGAGAGTCACCACAACATTGGAAAGTTACCAGATTTTAAGATCACAAAAGATATGTTTTTTTTAGAGTCACACTAAGGCCAATAATGAACTGGCTGCATTTAAAAGAGAAATACACTTGTCTGCACACACTGTCTGATCTGGGAGAGCTGCATTCAAGGAGCCTCAATATGTGGATGTATGCAGATGCGGTTTTACGATGAATATTAGTTGCATCTAAGGTGGTTGTTTGATTTTTCAAAAGACATAAATTATGTTTGGTTAAGAAGCAATTTGTTTAACAAGGGATATTGGTTCTTGTTTTGAAAACAAAATCTTCAACAGGAATATTTATAGACTTAACATAGGCACCTGGAAAGCATGTAACTCTGGATAATTGCTACTAAGTTAGTGATATCATAGAACATAGTACAGTACAGCACAGGAACAGGCCCTTTGGCCCACAATGTCTGTGCTGAGCATGATGCTAATTCAAATTAATCCCATCTGCCAGCACATGGTCTATATCCCTCCATTCCCTGTCTGTTCATGCACCTGTCCCAATGTATTTTAAATGTCACGATCATATGTGCTTTCACACTTCCCTGGCACCTACCCATCTCTGTGCTTAAAAAAAACTTGCCTCTTAAATCCCCTTCAAACTTTTCCCTTCTCATCTTAAACCCATGTCCTCTAGTATTCGACGTTTCCACCCTGGGGGAAGGGCGCTGACAATTTACCTGATCTGTGCCTCTCATAATTTAACATATTTCAGTTTCCAAATTCTTGGCAGTTAAAATACAAGTGAGTTTGCTGTCAACTGTTGCAGGTATTAAAAGAAGTATTTTGATAGGCAAAAACTTAAAGTAAATAGATTGAAACAGCCTCTGATTCCATTGGAAAGTCATTGCCGAAGTTGTATTTAAAGTCCAAAAGGAAATAAATGCTAACACAAAGACTACAGATGTTGTAATCTGGAGCAAAAAGCAAACTCAGTGGGTCAGACAGTATCCGTAGAGGCAGAGGAATCGTCAACGTTTTGCGTCAAGACCCTGCATTGGGAGCGTAGAGGGGAGATGGCCAGTATAAAGAGGTGAGAAGGAGGACTGAGGCAGGTGGGACAAGGTGAGGAAGAAGATGATGCGCAGATGTAGCCAGGTGGGATGGAAGAGGGGTGGAGCTGGGAGACAGCGGCTGGTGGGTGATAGAAACACATAAGGAGAGAGGAAAGGAGCAGTTGGAGCCAGGTGGGGGGAGGGGAGAGCAAAAGTAGAGACAGAGGTTGGAAGGTAAAGAGTGAAGACACAAGAGGCTGCAGTTGTTGGAATCAGATAAGTAAGGAAGGTGATAAGTGGAACCAGATAAGAGAGGAGTGAATGGCAGGTGGAACCATTGGGGGATAGGATAGGAGACACCAGAGGTAGTGTGCAGGTGAATAAACACTGTTTCAAAGTAGATGGTTGGCTAAGCCAGACAGCAGCTGTATTTTCTGCTGTATAATCTAAATTATATTTAGTGTTAACAAGGTCTTGAATTCAATCAAGATTCAGTCTTATAAATGGGAAAGAACAGATTATGAATTGTTCATTGTATATGAATGAATAAAACCAGTGGTGAAAGAAAGTGATCTGAGGCTCCAGTGCATTGTCTCTAAAAGTTCATGAAGCCAGAAACCAGAGTTCCAAGCCCTATTCACAGAATGCTTCATGATAAAACAAAGCCTGGGTCACGTGCAGTCGAGTGACCATCAGGGACACAGCATCCTTCTCTCATCTCTCCTCTCAGTAATTGTGAGCATTTTAAAACAAATGTATACTTGTGCATATGTTTGAAATACTCCCACAAAATCCATGTCTAAATTTCAATACACAACCTGAACAAGACATACTCCATGTAAAAGACCATGCACCAGGCTTTGTTTGACACTGTTTTGGTCCCAATACAAACTAAGCATCAGAACTGGACCCCTATATTTTAGAAAAGACTGCAATCAGGAGCTAATAGAATAATGAAGGGACTGGATTTTATCAATGTAGGTCAATTATTATACAAGATGATAAGAGGCATAGATCAAGTGGGCAGTCAGAGCTTTTTTCCCAGGGTGATGATGGCTGAAACGAGGGGACATAATTTTAAGGTGATTGGAGGAAGGTATAAGGGGGATGTCAGGGGTAGGTTTTTTTACAGAGAGTGGTGGGTACGTGGAACACACTGCCTGCAGAGGTTGTGGGGGCGGATACTTTAGGGATATTTAAGAGACACCTCGATAGAAACATAAATGATAGAGAAATGGGGAGCTATGTGGGAGCGAAAGGTTAAATAGATCTTAGAGCAGGATAAGATGTCAGCACAACATTGTGGGCCAAAGGGCCTGTACTGTGCTGTAGTGTTCTGTTTAAGTTAATTAGATGAGTAAAGGCCTGAGCCATTGTTTAAATTATGTAAGGGCAGACGAGGAATTCTTCTCCCAGAGCATAGGTCATACACTGACCACTGATTCACTGCAAGAGAGAATGGAACCTGTACGTAGTTGGAGCAGTAATCAGTTTGCATAAATTCATACAAAATACCTTGTAATGTAATTGAGGTCCATGCAAGTATGGAGCAACTCAAGCATTTGGGGAGGAATTTTTGGGATTTGTTCATGAAAGGGCCTGGGTTTCTGATTGTTTTGATTCTAACCTCTGCCAGGAGATTACATGGTGCTGAACAATTTAAAAGGAAACAAAACTTCTGCAGTCAGTAATGTGGACTAGTGAGTGGTATTACAGGCCAGGCTCTGACCCACACTAACATCAAGCAAGGCCAGATAAATCTTCATCCCTCATCCAATTACCTGAATAATGTCTCCTGTTGTTCTAACCTGCTTCCGTGGGTTTATTTATTTATTTAAACACTGGTCTGGTATGAATGATAACTATTGTAAATCTTCTTTGCATTGACAACAAAAATGCTGTCTGTCCAGTTGGGAGTGAATTATCAAGAATAATCCATTGCTAGTTTAATTCAGTAAACTAAGTGCACTTCTAATTTTTATATTAAACAGGAATTTGTAATGTATTGGAGCTCACTATTATCTAAAATGCAATGGCTGAATCTGTATTTCTGCCAAAGGAATATAATGTATTTATTAAACTGAATCACTTTCAAACTTGGAAATTTATGGCAGCCACTTTTATTGAGATGTGCACCGTTGTCTATTTTGACAAACCTCCACCCCCTCTCTTCATTTACAACCATCCTTCAGAGCCACCTGCCTGACCAAGTTTTAGGTCACCCCTCCTAATATCTCCTTCTTTGCCTTTTGTGAAGTGTTTCGATTTGTTAAAGGTGTTATGGACATGCACAGATGGGCCTGTAATCGAGCCATTAAGTGGATCGGCTTTTGTTAGTGGACAGACAGTGACACTTGTCATGTGTTGTTGACACTTGATAGGGACTTAAGTGGGATTGACATCAATTGGGTAGGTTGAACCCTAAGTCAGATTCCCTGTTTCAATACCATTCAGAAAGTTACTAGTTTGGCAGAATGAAATATTTGAAGTTTCATGCATAGGCTGACTGCTCCAGCTTACCACAGGTGCAGCTGAAAGCTCAACATGACAAATGTGGCAAGACTGATTCTTTGGCTCGTTTCTATGACAACATTGTTGTGGTAGTGGACAATCTTACCAAGGAAGATCGATAGATTTTATGCTCTAATTTATATGTTACACTTTTGATTGAAACCAGGTGTAAAATGCATCCACATATTATACAATCCAAATGTCTGAATTACACTGTTCAGTTCCACACTGATTAGAAATGATCCTGAACCTCAGGGTCTGACTAAAGTGTGATGACCAAAGTGAAATTATATTCCTCATACTGTCACGACAACAGACCATTGAAGACATATATGTTGGGCAACGTAACATTCATCAAAGGCAGGTAGTCATAGGCCATTGCTTTAGATCTGATTTATTTGCATTCCAACACTGAATGCTAACTCCATTCGTGGATGTAAATCCATTCATATGTGATTTTTCCAGCTTCTGTACTGATCAAAGAGGAGGCAGCACAATTGTAATTCCTGTGGCAATTTTAAATGACTTCAGAAGACAACGTGTGTTAGGGGTGAATCCAATAAGCTTACACTTCATCGGGACATTATAAATCACTGATATGCTTAACTTTAGTTCTTCCTTTTCTAAATGGACAGAAATAATGAAGAGAACAAGGAATCTGACAAAAACTTAAAAAAAGATAGACCAATACAGCCAGATACATACGTATACATCCTGACCTACCACAACAAGCAACAAATTAGTTCATTGCATAAATATACAAGTGAGAGGCAATCAGCATGTTAGTGTGCTACCATCTCACCTCTGGCTCCATTGATTGAATCCAGTGAACCTTGATGGGATTTGCCATGAGATGGAAGAGTTCTGAGTAAAATGAACCTGTCCTATAATCATGAACTATCTGAAAACCAGCCACAATTCTAAGTGCATCA
>JARFYF010000046.1:14320774-14331021 GCA_030265395.1 Rhina ancylostomus
AGATGGCATGGCCCAGATGGTGGGGATCTTTGATGATGGATGTTGCCTTCTTGAGGCAGCACCTCCTGTAGATACTACCAATGGTGAGGAGGGATAGGCCCCTGATATATTGGGCAGAGTCCACTACACTCTGCAGGTTCTTATGTGCCTGTGCATTTGAATTACCATACCAGACCATGATGCAACCAGTCAGGATACTTTCACCACTTTGACCGGTCAAGGCCCAGAGATTCCCAGAAGTAGCTAGGGTGCTAGCTTTCTTCAGGGAGGGTTTGAGGACATCCATTAATCTTTTTCTTTGTTTGCCTGGTAAGCTATTCCTATGACAGAGCTCAGAATAGCACACTATTGCATATGATGCAGAAATTAGCAACAGGCACTGTCACAGAGCAAGCAGAGCAGGATAGAATTTCAGATAAAACAATGCCAGAAACTGTGGTACCCAGTAATCATTATTAAAGGCACATTGTTTTCCAATACATTCATTAGGTTTTGGTTCCTCTTCTTCAAAAATCTAATCTTCTAAAAGTATTCAGAAAATAAAATAATGCATGATTAATCATTAGAATATAAAATGTGAATAAGAAATGTATAATCTTAACTGCTTTCTCAGTTCAAGGGTAATTCAGGATGAACAATAAATGCTGGCATTGTCAGCCAAGTCTGTATCTCATAAATTAATATAAAAATGCAAATTGGACAACATTATAATGAAGGAGGAATCATTGAACCATCCATGTAAAACCTAAGTAAAATCAGTAAGACAGGAATTAAAATGAACTATAAATATGAAAGTTGAATTAGGTAATATTGGCCTGGATCCTTCACTGACTAGTCATTATCCGAGCTAACTCATTGCATCAGCCATTCTACGTACTGTGTGGACCATAACCAGTGCAAGTGGCCAACTGTGCCTGCAGAAAGGTCTCTTCAGATGATAAGGTTTGCTGGCTCTGAAAGCCAATTTTAAAACTGAATGTTTGTCAGAAACTAGTTCCTTACAATGTAAGTTATCTATGTAGGAGCTTACTACATTAGTGATATGGAATTAGCAAGTACCATCATTGTTTGAAAATATGGGTGTATAAAAAGAGGATGATATTCAACATTCAGTGTTGATATGGGAAATTGATATAGTTCATGCACATATCATTTACATGGTGTAAATTCTATCCTATCACTGTTCATCTCTACCATAAGTAATAGTAATAGCTTTAAAAAGTGCCTAAGGTAATATAAATTATGAAGATGAGTAACGTAGATGAACTCCTGGGGCTATCTTCCTGTTGTTGTTTTGTGAAAGTGACCTCTGGAATGACAACAGTCAGGATTGAGCAACACCAGGCTGATAGTCCACAATTACTAATTTGATTGCATTCAGGATTTGCTTTTCTTTAATTACTTTTGTCAGATGATTGAAAGAATTCAGGACAGTCAATCACCATGCAATTTGTAAAAGGATAGAGTTAATGGAATAAAAATGTTGGTCTGAATTTCACATTTGGTGTTGGTCTTTACATTATCCACTGATGGCAATTTTCCTAATTGTACCCCTCTTCCCCAGATTCACGTACTAGCATGATGTTTTATTCACCATCCAATAAAATAATAGATAAAATATTGGATGTTATATGTACTGGCCACATTGTTCATATGACAGAGATATTGAACAAGTCTACCTGAAGCCTGGCATGATACAGCTTGCTGTCTTTGTCCATAGAAAGAACAGTGTGGGGCAGCAATGCAAAAGTGAATGTGAGAAGTTCTTTACTAAAGACATTCCCAGTGTGAGTGCCAATGAATGAACAGATAGGTTCAGAAGGTCCTTTTTGTTGTACGACCATCAGTATGGAATGAACTTCATTGATGGAGTACATACAGAGTAATGACTCTAGCTATTACACAATGTGTTTATCTCTGCTACTAGTAATGAATTTCTAGGAAATGACACTTTGACCTTGGCCATTTACCAACTCGATTCGAGCAACAAAGTCCCAAGGTGCTCTGTGAGACAGATCATCATGATGGAGAATTTAGAGGAGATCAAAGCACATCTGACTCCATCAGAACTTGATTTGTTGAGTGTGTTTGATGCCAAGTTTGCTCCTGAAGAGTACAGGAGGATCAACCAATGAGAAGCCTTCACAGCCTCCAAAACATGAGAGAACAATGACAATCAGCATCACAACCATCGGGAGAAGAATCTGAGCAGTCAACCCTAGTCTGTGCTGCAGCCACAGGAGTTGTATCTGTGAGCTGTAGGAAGAGGAAGAGTCAGGATTTATGTTCCACGAGGGCACATGCCTTTATATGGGTCACTTCTTTGAACCCATATAAAAATTATTTACTGACTGTGGTGAGGAGAACAGTAAACTACAACGAACAAGTGGGCACTTCTAAGATTTGCAAAACAGCTAAGTTAGTATAAATTCTAACAAAACTTTCCCAACATAACCCTGTGAGAAAAGCCTTTCAAGACACTCAAGAGAGCAACTGTGAGGCTGCAGTATTTATTGTCTGTCAAATCTTCAGTTCCCAACCAGTGCCACTGTGGTTTCACAGACAAGTTGCACTGTGTTAAAGACTGAAACCCCTGTTAATATCAGCCTCAATAAATAATTAGCATATTGACTTTGCAGATTAAATCTGTAAATTGGATCATTGGCATCAGGTTTCCAACATGCTATCATATTTAACCCTTTATCTGCTCTAAAACCCGTTCCTTCATAGGAGTTAAAAGTAGCTCAGTTTATGTTGAGAAATCAGATCTATTCTCTGCAACAAATGGAGCTTATTCCATTATCTACAGCTCTTAATTTGAGTGAGCTTTTCTGAATATTGAACTCAAATTGGTATTGCACCAGTTGATCTGTCAGTAATGAAGAACTGTACCTAAATTAATAGAAATTTCAGTGCATTTATCCCTTCATACCTGACGGTGCTAACTCATCCCATTGGAGAAATCCACTTGACTCCCATTTCCCGTCCCTTTCCTTGTTCCTCTTTTTTTTTCTAGCGCTTATCTCAGTCCCTTTTAAATGCATTGATTGATACAACTTTAGTAGCCATTTGCAGTAAAGCATTCCATATGGAATTAAATCTTCACATTAAATATTCTTTCCAAGCCTTTCCTTCTGCTTCTAGTGCTAACTCCAGATAAACACTCCTTGTTTTCAATTAGCTGACCCATGGAAGCTCTCACTAATTGCTATTTCAAATAATTAATAATTCCATTTCTTTAAGCTTTCTTTAAAGCTTCACTCTAATGAACACAACTCTAATATTGAAATTTGTCATCATAATTACATCTTGCATCCAGGTAGAATCCCAGCAAGGCATGTTTTATTGGTTCAGATATCCTTTCAATAAAAAAAAACACATGACTGGTGTCCTCACCAATATCATTTCAGATTCATTACTTTCTCGCTATTTCTATACTCTGCTTAAAAACAGGAATATAATTTACTATTTCATTATCGTTTCCACTTCCCTCAAACCTGAACCTCTCTTCCTTTATTCTGGTAATTTTATCAAATCAGACATATTCATTTCCATTCCATTTCCCAAGCCCTATGACTTATATTTATTGATTTTTTTGCTTATTATTCTTGTTTGTTTGAGAGTATTTCTCAATTATTATAATTGTTTCAAAACATATTTTTATTGATTATTGCAAAAAATTAGGCAAGTACCTCAACTATTTATATCTATAATAAACTGAATTGGTAATAATAATAATAATAGCTGCACAAAGTTGTCTGTGCACTCACTCATTTTATTAACCTTGATTTTTCTTCTCCCTCCAGAGTTCTAGAGATACATCACCAAGTTTGTGAGTTCTACTATGTCCATAAATAAATACAATTGCATCAATGCATGATATCCATAGTCTAAAAAACATTCTTAAGACAAAATGATTAGTGTTATGAAGTATTTCTCATGCAGAGTCTTATTTGTGTGGAAGAAGTAGATCATCAGAGGCAATTTTTGGCTACCATTGGTAAAAGTGAAGATGTTCAAACCCTACCATTTATTTAAATTGTAATACATGGAACATACTAAGGTCATTTTAATTAAACAAGTTTTTCTCCTCATGTAGGTATTTGCTTTTTCTCTTACTTTTTACTGTGTCTTCTAACTTAATGGAAGGATCAAGTTGAAGTGTTCATGTTCAGATCATTTATATTTGGAAAAATAGAGATTCCCCTATCATGCTGCAAGATCTACCTTGATAATACAGGATACATTTATTTACTTCTCATCCTTGAGCCATTCCTTTGTCCATTTTGTTTCTGAGTTGAACAGGAATTCCTGGCTGCTGCGATATAAGGAAAGAATGACTTATATTGACTGTTTTTGTGTTATCTGGGAGGCTATATTAAGTGGAGACTATTAACAGTTTCTGCATTTTATATTTTCAGTAGTTGCCTGAAAATAGTATGACTATTATGTGACTATTCTTTCTGCATTGAACCGAAAGTTTAAATAGGTTTGTGAATATTTGTGATTAAACTGTAAAATTTGATGAACATGACTGTGTAGTTCTACAAAAGGTAATTCTTCATAGTTGCTGCCCAAGCCACATTTCTGCTTTTTCTGTTTTTATTTTCAATTTTGTTCTCACTCTCTGAGGTTAATTCAAGTCAAAACTGTACAAGTGACCTTTAGAATAATGCATGTTGCTTCGAATAAGAAGTATATTCATAGCCTTCTACTCATATTCTTAAATAACATAGAAGACCATTCAGCCCATCAAGTCTAACCTGGCTACAGAGCAATCCCATCAGCTCCACCCCCCCACTTATTCCCCTGTTACCTACTCTCTCTCACTTTCCCAAGAACAACTCCTTCAGAGTCCGACCACTCATCCATGCAGGGGATAATTTACAGAAACCATGAAACCTGCACATCTTTGGGATGTGGGTGGGAACCCAAGATGTCACAGAGAGAATGTGCAAGCTCCACACAGACAGCACTCAAGATCAGGATCAGATCGGATTACTGGATCTGTGAGGCTGCATTGCTAGCTGCTGCTTCACCATGCCTCCATTTATGTTCTTTTCAAAAAGCCAGTCCCAGGAGGTGCAGAGGGCACCGTCTTCATTCATTAGATTGTCGCACAGAAAATTACATCGGCCTCCAAAAGCGAAATTTCACAGAGACTGCAAGTCTGAAATAAGATCAGAAAACACTGGAAATATTCAACTGGTCAGGGAGAGAGAAAACCAAAATTAATATTTCTGATTCATGATCTTTCATAAGAAATGGGCAATGTTAGAAATAATGCAAGCTTAAAACTGTAGAAAAAGCAGGGTGGGGTGGAAAGAACAAGAAGGTCTGCAATAGAGTGGAGGCTGTGTGAGATTGTGTGACACAAGGGGTGGTGCTGCCAGCTGAAGGAGGGAGGTAGAGAACAGGGAATAACGCAATGTATTTCTGGGGAGGTGTGAAAAGAGATGAATGAAATATGATCAGAAAAGGAGGGAGGAAAAACTGAATGCTGAAAATGTGAAGCACAAGACTGGAATGGCTGATTATTTCAAATCACTGTTGAGACTGGAAGGCTGTAATGGACCAAGCCTGAAAATGAGGTGCTGTTCTTTGAACATATGTCAATCTTCATTGGAACCGTGCAGGAGGTGATAGTAGGAGGGGAATGGAGAATAATAGTGATAGACAACAGAAGCTCGGGGCCTCCCTTGCATTCACCCATTTATAATGAGAGGTAGCTCCAGCAAATAGAGAGTTTCATCTCAGTTGATTAGTCTGACAACTTATCACTTTGTAAAAGCTGTGGTTGACAGAGTAAACAATTTCTTCAGTGGACTTTTGACACTGGTGTCTTTGAAATAATCAGTGTGGTGGTGCAGAGGTCCAAGAGTCGAGATTGATTTGCATTTCCCCAGGTTTTGGATGTTAACAATTTCCAGGCAAGAGGTTCTGCACCCAGTCAGCATGGGCAACAGGTCCACCACCAGACTGGGTCTCACTCTTCTTAGGCTTCCTTAGCAATCATGAGAAATTTGAACTGGATTGATTTAAATATACAAAAGTGTCCTGCATCTATTTCTGTAACATTCTGCACACACTCTGACTCATTTTCCATTCGTACTCTCTCTTAAAGGGATCACTGGGGATTGCTGGAAAAAATGAAGTGTAAAATTTATTAAATGTTTTTAAGCTATTTTTCCCTCGAGAAGATGGAGGTGAGCTGCCTCTTTGAGCTGATGTAGTGTTTCTGGTGAAGGTTCTCCCACAGTCTCAGGATTCAGATCCAGCAGCAATGAAGGAACAGCAGTGAATTTTCAGGTAAGGATGTGGTGACGGTGTTACCATGTGTCTGCTGCCCATATCCTCCTTGATATTGAAGTGGCAGGTTTATGAGGTGTTGCCAGAATCGGAGATCAAGAATACTCCATCTAAATCCACACTATAAATGTAATGTTTTGCATCACTCACCCTCAGGCCTGTCCTCACATTTTCCTCCTCTCTTTCCATCCTCAAAACTTACCCAACTGAGCTAACAGACTCGAACTCCCTGCCTAACATTCAGTGAGCTCCATCTGAGGCCTCTGTTGTGATGAACACACACACACACACACACACACACACACACACACACACACACACACACACACACACACACACAATGAGGCTAATGTGTGCATGAACACCCATTCCTCAAGGTATAATTATTATTTAGATGTCTACGACCCTACTTGCACCCCTTTGTACAAGTCCCTGGTTGTTGATGACACCTGAGACAAGACCATTTACTTTCAAGAATATGGAGAGGGTGGAAAGAAGTGCAGAGACTCCATGCAAAAAAGAGGAGGGCACAGTGGCAATGGTAATTATATTTAATTATTGATCATGTCATCGTGCAGCACTCTGATTATAAATAAAATTAACTGTATCACAAGGCACTTTACTATGATAAAGCTACATTTAGAGTCAGCACTAATGGCATTTGCAACACAACTGACTTGCTCCCTTGAGATCATAGTTTTGAAAGCCTTTCCAGTTCTGGAAGTGTATGAGAGGGAAAGGCAAGTTTCATTCTTAGCATGTAATCAAATAATACTTGTTTGTGTTAGTCATTCAAACAGCCTAGGTTAGTTTCAAGGGCCCTAACTTAATGGACTTCATGCCGATTAATTTTCATACAATGGGTCACTTGTGCTCGATCTGGTCCACCACCCGTGCTCACTTCCTGCACTACTCCTGCAGTCTCATTTACCTTTTGCAGCCGTGTGACTCCAATTGTCCTTGAAGCCTGGCTACTGTTGGCAACAAGCAAGGCAGCTTCTAGGCCTCAGATGATGGATCCCGCTTTCAAAGACCTTTGAAAAATGCTTATGTGCCTTTGATGATCAGAGACATTTAAAAACTGTCAAAATGGATTTAAATCATAAAGGAATAAAAAAAAACACATTTGGGTTCCAAAAATTAATTAAAAATAGTAAGATTAAACAAAATAAACACCAAAGCACCTATCGTCCCTTACCTTGTCAATCAAGGACTGCAACTGCAAAGTGAATAGGACCTCACTACATACACCAGTCACCCAAAGCATAAAGGTGAAGGGACTGACGTAGACTGCCAGATTTCCCAGATCAGGACATACATACCCCTGATATTCTCACCCTCTCCTGCAAGGTGTGGGATATGGCCACCAAACTCCATGGTCTCAGAGAATTAATGAAGGTGATAACTTGTCTTCTTTTAATAGTCTCATCTTCAATATTCAGCCACACTCATGAAAGTGAGATTTAGGCATGAAGTTGTTTATTCTTTTCTAAGCTGAACAAAATCTTTTTAGGAGCAGTGGGCTCAGTAAGACATTCCCTTTTTATCAATGAGCCTTGCTTGTCCACCACCTGGGTATGGTGCTAAATCCCTCCTCTTTATACAAACCTATCTAATTATTTTGCAGATTGTTTATTCTGTCACCTGCAATAGCCTTCCCTGGTATCTTTTTACCTAATTCTTTTTTTAACCTTTGGTAAAAGGTTGCCTATCAAGCTTTGTTGTTTTTTTCTTATTTTTAACAGTTGCCATAGCATTTGTATCTGCCATGATATATTTATAAAGTAGAATCAATATCTAACTAAAAGCAATGACAGTCAACACTTTGATATTTGCTTTTAGAATGAACTGTTCCTGGCTGTTGCAAGAGTTAAGCCTAGCTCCAACATGAGGCAACACATTTAACAATTAGCATCCTGTCTGAGAGAATGAAGCAAAGTATGTTTTTGGCTCACTTTCTCAGCAGTGTTGGTGCATAGAATGTATTATCAGCTAGGGTCAATTCCTGGGCAGTCACAGCAGAATGTATCGCAGAACATCACAGGATAGGAGCGTCAGAAGCTTTCAAACTGCTTCCTCTTACCGCTGAGATATATCAAGGCTTTTATCACACGTATAGAGAAGGCAAAAGCTAAATTGTTTTTTATTGCCATTAGCATAGCATAAAAGTGGAAAGCATTATATATAGTCCAGGATATACTCAGCATAACTCTCAGTGCTGCTTGATGAATACTTTGACTGCTTCCACATTGTTTATGGGCGCCCGGATGATATTGGCTCATGCATCAAGTCCAGAATTGCTGAGAAGTTAATATATGCACAATAACTACAAAAGAAACTTTCTAATGGCTAGTTTCTCAATATGATTTTGGATGGACTTTTTCCAGCATGTCCCAAGATGCTTTGTAGCTAATGGAACTAGTATACTCCAGCAGTCGATATGAATTGATCAAAACTCTTATCTGCCGAGTAGTCATTCAAAGTTTATTCTGGTGTCAATATTTATAGTTCAAAAATCAATATGTGCATAAACATTAAAGTAAACTTTGGAAAGCTAATCATTTGGATATGGTTTTATGAATGAGCACCACTAATAGCTTTAACCATTTTTGTCTGATAGAGTTCTCTAATAGACCTTGACAGATTGCACCAGCCAATTGAATGTGCAAATTAAAGGAGCCACCATAATTAGCATATTCAACACTATAACCTTTTATTTTTTATCTTTCTTCCTCCTTTCTGTAGTTCTTTCAAACATACCACCTCAGCAAGTTGAAGCTGCAGTGCCATCCATGATCACCATAAAGGCTGCCTCGTGAAAGATACCTTGGCTTGATAAGCTTCCTGAAACAAACCTCATTGCATTTACACATTATTCCATCTCAGGAGCTGTCAAGAGCTGACTAGAACTGCCCAACAAGACTGGGAGATCTGAAATTTGGCCAAACCAAGAAGCTTTAACTTGTGACCTGACTGGAAGGAAGACATTTAGTTACAATCACTTTTGGGCCAAATATTCTGTGGCTTGACTTCATTATAAGGCACTCATAGTGCACAGTGTTCATTTTAGCATCACTATTTTAGCACTATTCATCACTACAATATTTTACTGATGATGACAATTCTGTTGTTAAAATGTGCTTGTAAACTAGTTTCAGTATGTGGATAACTGCCTCCTTCTCAGACAACTGTTTTGATTGTATATAGGGGCTTCATTCCGTCGAGATTTTGAGCATAAGTCGTAAAATCTTCATGTTTGCTGCCACTATTTTACATTTGTATGCATATGCTATGATTCAGCCTCATGATAAAATGAAAGCCCGCTGCTTCCTTTAACAGAGCATGCATAGAGAGCACCAAGCAATGACTATTCTTGATAAAGGAGTGTTTAACTAGCTACCATTACATTCAATGGTACATATAATCATTGTTGGGTTTCCACTATCTACACTCCCTGGATCACCATTGACTAAAAATTAGACCAGCTAAATAGACACTGTGGCTATAAGAGTGGGTTAAAGGCTGAGTACCCTCTGGCCAGAGCCTCACTTCCAGACTCCCTAAAAGCATTCCAACCATCTGCATAGCACAGTCAGGAGTGTGATGGAGTACCCTACATGTGCTCAGAAGAGTGCAGCTCCAACAATACTCAAGATGCTCAACATTATCCTGAACAAAGCAGTCCATTTGAATGGCAATCCATCCATCACCCTCAACCTTCATGCAGTTTATCACTACCACACCATGGCTGCAGTGGGTATCATCCACAAAACACATTCCAGTTACTCACAAAGGCCACTCCAACAGAATCTCCCAGATCATCAAATTTCTTCATCATAATGAACAAGGGCGGCAGGTGTATGGAAACACCACCACTCACAGATTCCTGTCCCTATCATACACTATTCTGACTTGGAAATTTATTGCCGATCCTTCAT
>JARFYF010000046.1:14396685-14407029 GCA_030265395.1 Rhina ancylostomus
ATTTGATAATAATATAAATCTTACAAATGGTCCTGAATACTCGTGAGTTCCTTGCATCACTCAGAAAGGTCTCATTTCCTTATAATTTTAACAATAATTTTCAACAATGGTAGAATATTCAGCAGTGATAACCTTGAGAGGCCTGTGGTGATGCTAGAGATTCAACAACATAAGCAACTGATGAGAAGGGCTGGGAAACATGGAAGATAAGATTATATGGAAAACTCAGTGAAAAGATCACTCTCATGCTCAAGTATTTACAGGCTTGAAAGCATGTTAGTAAAACATCAGCTATCATACCACTTTGAATGTTCACTGTCTACCATATACAATTGATAAAGGAATATCTGAGTCTGGATACATAGGAGAACATAGTACATATGATAGATATCATGAAACTGTACTTTGTTTACAACTGTAGGAACCAGATAGTTTGTTAAGGTCCTCTATAGAAGCACAGTGTATAGAAAGTAACAACTTATATTCATATGTAACTTCTCTCATAAATTCAGAATGTTCCAAATTGCTTGATATCTAGTCAAAAAGTTATGAAATGTAATGTAAACATAAAATGCTGAAAATATGCAGCAGTAATTCTGAAGAGAGGAACAGAATTAACATTCCAGGTTGTTGACTTTTGATCAGAATTCCCTGCTTTGCTTTAAAATAGTGGCATAGGATACTTTATGACTATAATGTTAGAATGGGCTGAATTTAATATCTCATCCCAAAAATTGTGCCTTTGACAGAGCAGCACTCATGCAGAAATGCACTGGAATATCAACCTAGATTTGGTAAAGTGTCCCATAAGCTTTTCATTCAGAAACAAGAATGCTTCCTGACACCTAATGTACCTTATGCCCTTGCACATATTGAGAGGTTAATTTCTTAATCATTGTCAACTCATTCAGTAAAGAAATCAGAGAAGGGGCTTTGCATTGAACATCAGCAAACCAAAAGTCAACCTGCCCCTCTGACAATAAAGGTCCATGGCAAATGTGGACCTGAAAAATGTGGACCACTTCTGTTATATTGGGAGACACCTCTCAATGAAGTGGGTCCCAGTGGGCTGAAAGGGACATGGGAAATGGAGCCTCAGTAAATTAAAAAGGATTGTGATAAACATCACCTGGTGAACCAGATGCCAAACCATTGGGATTTTCAAATAGTTGGATTATCGGGGTTTTCTGTTCTGAGTGACTAGAAGAAAAGATTCAAGATGTTCTCATAGCCTCATTGAAGAAATGTAACGCCCTCAGAAACTTGTGGGGATCCCGGACTCATGACAATTTAAAATGGAGAAGGAGTATTTGGGATGGTGTTAAGACCCTCGAGTCCATTCATCATGATAATACAGATGCCCATTCCAGACAATGGAAGTAATACACCACCTGCCAAACTGTTCACTCACCCTCCTTGCCAAGCTCCTCCTTTTTCACTTGTGGCAGAATTGGTATGTCCCACACTGGCCTCATCAGCTACTTCTCATCCTCAACCCCACAGGGGTTCCTAAGGAAAAGGTGACATGTATTAGTTTCTTCCATACAGAAATGCTTATATACTCTGTTAAAAGCTTTGGCGTAATACTTATTAATTCCCCTTAATGTATGCATTTGAAGAACCAAATCAATTAGCAAACCTTGCCATTCTGTCCCAGTGCTGGCTTCTTATGTTTCCTGTGAGATTTTTGTACAATATTTTAGAATCCTTCAATGTATTTATTAAGACTTTAAAAAATTAATACCAATTTATATCATTGTATAATTTGCAGTAAGGACTGTTATCAAAATTGTTATTGATACTGTTTGATTTCTGAGAATAACTTATATTCATTCCTCAGCAATTACAGTTTTGTATTTAATTTGTGAAATGGTTAAATATGATTAATCAAAAGCAGACTTGACAGTAATTTTATGTGCTGCAATGTTATTCCCACTAGGCACAGATCAAAATTTTACAGATATAGTATATTTACAATTACTACTTATATCAATAAAGTAATATGATCTATAAAGCATTCATAATTTCCGTGAAATAACATCTTGCAAATCAGAGTATGCTTCCTTAAAGTGTGTTCTGCTGATCTTCAGAGTGACATTTTTTAAATAAAGTACTTAGTGATCTTAAAAGTGTTTAACACGGAGACATTTGGTTTGAAAGTGCCCTACTTTTGAATAAAATAAATGGAGTTCCTTGAGTCAGAGACTTAAAAAGCACGTGTTCAGCAATTCTAAAATAGGCCTGAATTAGATTCAAGTTGATCTTTGCTCGTGCATCTGGGACATTGGTATTAGCCTAAAAGAACACCCTAAGAATAAATTAGTTTTGCTGCTCTGTGTTTCTGCTGTCCAAATGCACTACTTAGTGTAATCAAATTGCTTTTTACAAGAAGAATGGGGGTTTCTGATTTCAGAGCCATTTCACCATTAAATCTATAGTGGTTCTCAGTTGTATTTGGCTAATAAATATCAATTGGCTTGTTTGCTTTGTGTCTACTTTGATAAGAAACTATAAAATTTATAAATCTAATATTATGGATGCTACAGCCAAATTAAGCAAAATTACTTACATTGAACATTCTTGTGCAAGTATTGATTTAATAAACTCAAATTCCATATTTGACATAAAACATACTTGGCAACAAATGGTGGTATTTGCATGGGGTTTTGTGTAATGAACATATCTCATTTTGTTATTTCTACAAGTTGAAACATTCAATAGATGCAATTACACAACCAATGTTTTTTAAAGGATGTGGTAAAGATTTAGTTAATGTGTTGCATCCTGCTTTCACTGAATTTTCGACCTCGCTTGCACATCTACTCTATCTATTTTTGAAAAAAGCAAAGTTAATGTCAAATGATCAAAGATTGACTGGCTCTTAACTCTGGCATCTGGGAACTAACAAAAATGCCCAAGGGCAAAAAAGCTTTCGCTGGCGTGCAGAGAAGTCTTTTCGCATGTTACCGATTATTCACTTCCTAATTGCTAACCCTGAAGCCTTTAGAGAGGAAAGATTTTTTAAACTGAAACATTGTTTCCTCACAGACAGAGTTAAGACAAGGGTTACACGCTATGGTGAAGCTTTATGTGTGAATTAAGGAAGAAAATAGCACTGAATGAATGGTCCCTAATGCCCAAAGTGGTGCATATTGTTTTAAACTGCAGGTGGACAAGAGGTCATTCATTCCTTCTTAGTGGCATCCTGATATTCTCATGGGGTCTTGTTTAAGGAAGGGCTCTAAGTGTACTTTGATTAGCTACCATGTTGTGCTGTGGAGGGTCTTCCAGAGCTGTAGGAAAATCCAGTCAGCAAAATCTTGAGTGTTCTTTCTGAAGTTGCCAAAATGGTACGTTATTTAACAATAAATGAACAAATATGTAAGGGACTCAATCATCCCTATTGGAGAAATCAGAAATTTGAACCCCATTGCCCATTCTAAAATTGAAATCATTTTTTTTCTCCCTCTCTTTTTCCCTTTGAAACATATTTCAATGGCATCACTACCAGTGGGCAACAGTCTAATTTTCTATAGATATTAATTTAAAACAACATGATTGCAATTATATTCCCTCTTTGGTGTTAATTTTTCAGCTTATATATCTAAAATAATACAAATGCAAAACAAATCAATATGCAGTGGTATTTCTTCATTAAGTAAGCACTAAAGCAAAATAAAAATATGGATTAAGGATATGTTGACATTTCTAGTTGAAGACTACTTTTTTGCTAAGGCATTGGTTTATGATCTACCTTATTTTGAAAAGATCTTGTTGCATCCACTTCTGAGTATATCCTCATAAAAGTCTTCATCTCAGACAGCAATAACATTTTTTATACAGCATGTAGCTCACCATAACTATACAAGCCTCACCCCAACTCACCCACCACCACCCACCGTGCTGATCACACTGCTGATAAACTGATTGGAATCAGTTCCCTTAACAACTCAGAAACCAGTGTAAAAAAAAGTAACAATAAATCCTTCCGAAGAATCAGGGTTTTTTTTATAGACATTTAAACTGTTGTTTTTCCCTTTTAGTCATCCCTATACCACACTAGTAATTTATCTCTTTTGGGCAGAAAGGAGATTATCTCACTGAGGCCTAATTTCCACTCCTGACTCAACTGGAGATTTGGCACAGCTCAGAAAGATTAAGGTAACCTTCAAGAAAGAAAGAAAATAAGATACCAAATTTGCGACATTTTTGCATCTAGGTGCCCCTGTAGTACTGCATTTTGTAATACTTTAGATTAAAAAAATATTTTAATGACATTGTTCAAAATGTTCAACATACAGTATTTAGAATGTTGCTGTTCCCATAATGATCCATAGTCCATAAAAAGCAGGAACAGGAGTAGGCTACTTGGCAACTTGAACCTTATTTGCTATTCATTGATAACTGTTTTTCATCTTTTGAAAACTCATAATTCTTCATCTAAGTTTTAAATGAGTGCCTCCTTATTTTGAGACAGTGCCCTCTGGTCCTAGACTCTCCCATGCATTTATCCCTGCATTTATCCCTAAGCATCTTATGTCTTAATAAAATCACCTCTCATTTTTTCAAAATCTCTTCAATCTTTCTTTGAAAGATAATCTGTCCATAGCAAGGATCATCCCAGTGAACCACCGCTCTACTGCCTCTAATGATAAAATATCTCTCATTGAATAAGGGAACCAAAACTGTTCACAGTACTCTGGATATAGCTTCACTGGTACCTTGTACAGTTGCAGTTAGACTTGCCTACTCCAACCCCCTTGAAACAAAACCATCATTCCATTACCCTTCCTGATTATCTGCTGCACCTCTATGCTACCTTGCATGTAGAAGGCCCCCCCAAATCCCCTAATGTTGCAACTTTCTGCAGTTTTTCTCCAGTTAAGTAATAATGTTTTATCATTTCTTACTTCCAAAGTGAACCACTTCACATTTTCACATGTTATCCCATTACCAATTTTTTGCCCACTCAACCCTCAGCAAGCTGTGATTCCTCCTCACAGCTTGCCTGCTCTCCTGCTTTTGTTTCACCTGCAAATCTAGCTATAGAGCTGGAATCTACTCCATTGATAGACGATGAAATTGTGGGTTGAGTTGCTCAGCAGTGCAATGTGTCTGCATTACATGACGATAATCTTTGACTGCAGTGATTTTTTGGATTAGGTTCTATTTGAAAAATGACTATTTTAATGAAGAAGTTTGATATATGTTAATCTAAAAGCCCTTCTCTTTATAAACTACTACCTCTATAACCTAAGTTACATATGAAAGTACACATCCAATGAACCATTACAATCTATGCCAAAAAGTAATAAATATGCTTTAAAAATAATGCAATGGATGTCAAAATGAAACAATTAAATGCTTGTAGATTTGCAATCTGCTCTCTTGTCTTATTTGCCTCATTTATTTCTGCACAGGTATCTGTAAAGGAGTATGGACTCAATAGAATATAGCAGCACAGCGAAGCCACTACACTTTCACTCATCGTTTATTGGCCTGGGTCAGAATTCTTTCTTTGTGGAAACTTGCCTTTTCTATTCCCAGTGCAGTTTCCCTGTCTATTTTCTTTAATCAGTGCTGTTTCCTAATGAATGGAGTAGTGTCTCTGAAGGAGGGAGGAAGGAAGGTAATATCTGGAAATGATTAGCTACTCATTTCCTTGTTTATCCTGCCTTTCAAAGAAACCTTCCATATTATTGTGGCTAAGCTCTAAACGGGCCACATTCAGTACAAATAAGCCCACATGCAGCCTTTCATGTATTCTCCGCCCCCAAGCTGAAGGAGCTAGGCTTGGCCTTGATTTCCTCTACTCAACAAGCTACATGGCTGCTACCTATTATTGCCCCCCACAACCACCATCTATTTATCTGTGTTGCTTGGGCGATAGCAAGTCAATGGGTTCCAACTGCCTGCTGCTGTTCAAAAGGGGTTTTGTCCAATCAGGAATGGAAAAATTAATTGCAATTTGGGACTACACTTCACAGTAGTAAGGAAAGACAAGCACTTTGTGAAAAAAAGTCACGGCCAATAAAGGTAACTTGCTACAAGGAGAATGTTAATGGGAAAATAATTTACTGACTTGAGTTTTTCAAAGGAAAGACTGCAGAATAACATGCTACTTCTAATTGATGGACCCACATTAGAGTTTTCAGCAAGTTGTAAGTTATTGGCAGATCGATAATCTGTGTGCTCCACAGATGTTTTATTCAGCAATGCACTGGAACCATAGTATAAATTCTAAACACTGTTTTAAGGTGGCAGACTTCCTAAATTATTTTTTTCTTTATTTATTATTTGGGAAGTGGACAGCACTGGCAAGACCAACAGTTATCGCCCATTTATGATTGCCCTTGTGATGCCTTTTTGAACCACTACAGTAACAATAAATAAATTAAGCCATTTCAGAGGGCTGTTAAGAGTCAACCATGTCGCTGTGAGTCTGGAGTCACACGTAGGCCAGACCAGATTAGAATGTAGATTTCCTTCCCTGAAGAACATTAATAAATCAGATGTTTTTTTTAATGACAATCCAGTAGTTTTGTGGCTGTTGTTTACAATACTAATTTTATTTTACTCTTCCAGAGTAGTTAGTAATTTAATTTAAATTCCACAGCTGCCATGGTGGGACTTAAACTCATATCTTCGGATGTAGTCTAGTTTTCAGGATTACTGGTGTGGTGATTTAACCACCCTGCCACAATTGTAGCCCATGATCTTCTCGTGCCTACTTCAGAAGGTAACTTAAGGACCTACTGTAATGCAACATTTAGCAATCTAGCTTAGTCAGTTGCTGCCTTCCTTCCAAATGTACAACTTTAGCACAGAAATTACATCTACAGTGGCATAACATGATGAAGGTAATAACATATACTGGTATTAAAGTAGGAGCTATAATTATAAAATGAAGGAAATATTAAATAATGCAAATCAGAAAGCAGACTGCATCTAATTCTTGACAAAACATTGAATCTGCTGTCATGTTGTATCGTAACTGTTGACAGTCTAAATAATTTATTGGATAGTATAAATAGATCCGTTGAATGTAACTTCATTCAGTAAAATATATAGGAATGGTTGCACATGGAATGTTGTGTACAAATACAGTCACAAGTGAAAAGTTATGCAGCCAGAGGAAAAGATTCTGAGAGACCAATGAAACTGGCTCAGGTGTTAGATTAACATGTGTAATAGAGAGATAAATAAGTTACATCTATTCCTTTTAGAAAAGAGAACTGAAGGAACATGTGCAACATTTATTTTAAGGAATAACAAGAGTAATATTCAATTAAACATACTGGGCTTTAATTGTTCTTTCCATTGAACTCAGTGTCAGGCATAAAACAGGCCACACATCAGAAACAATTATGCACCTCCAATCAAATGGAAAATCACACAGAAATACTTCATATTTTACTGTTTGACTTACAGTAGATAATTTCAACTCAGATAGTAAAACACAGACTCAACTGAAGTGTTTGAAAGGAACAGATTTTGATTCTGAAACCAGTAAAGAAAGCACCAGGCAAAATATTTTTAAGAAGTTATGTTCCTACCTTGCAGCTGGACCAGGTTGAAGAAGTTGTGGTTGACTTGATGGGGGCTGCAAGACTTTTCATGTGATTAAACAAAACAAATTCAGAATGCAATTCTTCTTGGCTTAGACTGATGTCATTTTTGATATGAATTCAGTGTTTAATCAATGGTAAATAACTTTATTAAAAATGAAGTGGAAGTCTTCTGTATTGATTTGTTGCTCCAAAATTTATCGAACACACTTTCTTTTGTACTGTTTTGCTTTTGGACCAAATATATCATAGCGAGAGTCACGCGCACTACAGCACTTTGTTTCCTATTGAAGTGCCCTCCAGGTAGGTGAGAAAATTATTGGCAATGCACTCTGCACTGGATTGTGACTCATGCACTTAAATGTCAGGACTTGAACAGCACCAAAGAGACAGCCCTTGATGTAAGGTAATTCACTTCTGTAAGAAAAATAAAGAAAAACAAGATACTTTTATATGTGAGCAAAAACAGGAAGTCAACTGGAGGCACAACAGGCAAACAAGCAATTAGGAATTAAAATAGTCTTTTGGCCATTACAGTAAGCATATTGGAGGAAGTCTTGCTGAAAATATACAGGGCTCTTGTGAAAGTGCATTGAGATATTAGTATGTACAATTTTAGCTCCTGGACCTACAACAAGGAAATATGTACATTGTATAACATGTGGCCCTTGGACAGCATGGCTGCTGAAATCTGAAAGAAGTGGCATTAAGTGGTTGGGCAATGACCCAGGAGAGAGAAAATGATAAAAATGAATGGGTGGAGAAGATGGTGGGTGAGAGAGATGACTTTTGTATGCATGACTCACAATCAAGTGCAGAGTGCATTGCCAATAATTTTTTTACCGACTGGAGTGTACTCCAATAGGAAACAAAGTGCTCGAGTGCGCATGACTCTCACTATTGAAACAGGGAATGGGTGGAAAAGATGGTGGGTGAGAGAGATGAGGGAGTCTATCAGAAGAAAGGAGATGGAAGAGGGATTTGGGGAGGGAGGACAGAGGAGAAAGGGAGATTGAAGGAGGGAAGGTATTACTGGAGTGGTAGTGAAGGTAAAAGCATATGTCCATCTGTGCGTGAGTGAACAGTGCATTTGCATGTGATTAGGTTGTGAGTAGGGTGCTGTGTGTGCATATGTGCATGATGGTGTATGTATTTGTTAAATTCATGCAGCAGAGCCTGGTCTCCAATAGTCTTGGATTTCCTTGCCCCCAGATCAATACCTTGCTCTGTCAAGACTGATAAGTAACTGATGTACAACCACTAGTCCACAGTGAAAGAAATTATGCACTTCTTAGATCAGAGTTCAGAACCTGGAACGTCAGGACCCACTTGGACACTCCAAAAGTGGCACATTGAATGTCACAGCACTATTTTAGCCTAGGAACTCAGTTACCTCAATAATGATATCACCACCCTCAAGCAGAAGGAGGCCATCTCACGGTAGAAGAGGCTAACTTCCTGAGATTTGTTCTGCAAGAAGAGATTCAAAAGAATGCACCTAAACTGACTGGAGTTTAAAAAGTGGTTGAAGATCCCACTGAAACATGAGAATGTAAGATGCTTATAGGCCTTTTTCCCCTGGCTGGAATGTCTAGAACAACGGCCATTGTTTTGGAATAGGAGATCAGCCATTCTAAAACTGAGAAATGCCTTCATCCAAGGCCACGAATCTTTGGAATTCTGTATGCTCAAGTATAGTTATGATGAGGTCAATGGATTGGACAAGAAATTAGATCAGACATGATCTTATTGAACAGTGGAGAAGGTAGGAAGAAATCACATGGCCTATTTCAGCACCTAAAATACTTGTATGATTTGATTGCAGAACTAAGTGGAGAAAAGCATCAGAATGGACTTCTCAAAATCCTAATTTAAAGATTTCTCCACGCTGAATAAACAGTGCATGAAAGCATAAAAGTGAAATGGAATGACACAAAACAAGTGTACCATAGATATGAATTAGTATTTTCAGGATTGAAAGGTTTATGTGAAGATAATCAAATAAATACTGAAGTTAAGACTTGGCTTCATAACTTATTTGGCTTCATCTCGGATTAACAGTGTTAAGTAGTGGTGTACATTTAATTCATCATTGTAAAGATAAAGTCAAAATGGCCAGAAGTTAGCCTAGTGGTGAATTCAGCCTCCGGGGCAGCTTTCAATCATTTAAAATTCAACAAGAAGACTTGGTGCATGGCATCTTGATTATAATTTAAATTTGGAAGGATTTAAGAAAACTTGTATGGAGAATTCAGTGTCCTCAGCACAATCTGGATTTAATTCTACTTTTGGCAGCCAGATTGCCAAGTCCATACAGGGGTGGCTGGTGCTCTGCTGAGCCCAGTGCCTGCTTTGATGGTTCATTCTTGATCAAGTGCTGAGTTAGGATGCATGAGCTGCGTGTGTATGGGTTTAAAAAAATGCACCTTGCATTGCATTAAAGTAAATTGCTGGTCACATAAGCTGAGATAAAAGATTAGGGTATCAGCAATGGAATAGATGGGGGGGGGAGACAAATCAATAAATGAAAATAATAAATATTCATTGTTCACTTTAATGAGTAATCTTCAGAAGTCTCACAACACAAATATCCTGCAAGAGATCCTTCCAGGTTGAAGTGGAGGGCCATTATTCAATGGATAGACATGACAAATATAGTGATTTCAGCTTTGAATTGAACCTGGGAAACAAGAGGGTTGATGAGATGCTATGTCTCTGCACAGTGGACAGGCAACTATGTATGATCTCCTGAGTTTCCTCTCTTGCCATTAGTTCA
>JARFYF010000046.1:14427090-14439076 GCA_030265395.1 Rhina ancylostomus
TACACACATTCCCATCCCAGATCAGGCCCCACACCTACACACATTCCCATCCCAGATCAGGCCCCACACCTACACACGTTCCCATCCCAGATCAGGCCCCACACCTACACACATTCCCATCCGAGATCAGACCCCACACCTACACACATTCCCATCCCAGATCAGGCCCCACACCTACACACATTCCCATCCCAGATCAGGCCCCACACCTACACACATTCCTGACATTGGTTCCAGCTCCACACATACATTCAGCATGATGTCCAGTCCACAGTCCCTGATCCTGGTTCTAGCCACATTCCTACTCACATTCCTATCCCAGCTCTGGCTCCACATTACCCACATTCCTGACCCGACTCCAAGTATACTTTATAGATGCGTCACAACACCACTAGGTGTAGATTCAGGATTTTAGTCATTTACATTATAAAAAAATTGTTTCCTCAACCACTTTTGGCAATCACCATTGTTCCATGGCATCTGGTACGTACAGGATGTGAGTCATCAAATTGGGAGCAGTTATCACTTTTTCACATCCTTGGGCTTTATTGAGTATTGAAAAGAAACGTCAATGATTTTTTTTCATTATCACGAAACGGGCAATAAAATAGTGGAGTAAATCAACGGAAATCTTTCTAAATGAAAGTCAGTCAGGTTCTGTAAGAGGCAACAATCCATTACACCAATCTACTACTCAAGGAGTGAAAGTAAAAAGACCTCCAATTGAACAAATGTAGTGCCTTGGAAATCTAATCTTGTAATGAACAGACCCACAAGGAAAACCAGTATCTGAATAGTGCCAATGGCCTTTCTTGGTTTTTAATACAGTATAAGATCCCCTCTCAATCTTCTAGGTTCAAAGGAGAACAAACCACGTCACCACAGTCCCTCATTCCTGCAATCATTCTGTAAGCCCCTTCTGCATCCTCTTCAAGAGCATCACATCTTTTCAGCTGGGGCTGGACCAGTATTTTATGAAGGTTCATCATGACTTCCTTATTCTTATACTCTATGCCTTTATTAAGCCTGGGATCCCATATACCTTTTCAACCATTCTCTCAAACTGCCCTGCAACTTTCAACAATTTATGCAAATATACCCAAGATCTTTCTGTTCCTATATACCCCTTTCAGAATTGTCCCTTCTAGTTTATATTGCCTCTCCTCATTCTTCCTACTGATATGTAATATTTTGCATTTTTCTGCATTAAATTTCAACTGCCATTCATCCAGCCTTTCTTCCAGCATGTCAATATCCTTTGCGAGTCATTTGCTTTCTCCTTACAGCCATTATGCTTCCAAATTCTCAGTCGTCTACTATTTGGATAGTGCACTTTATACACCCAAGTCCAAGTCATTAATACCTATCTTAAAAAGTGGTAGTCCTCACATTGATCCCTGGGGAACTCTACTGTACACTTCCCACAAGCCCAAATAACAACTGTTCAATACTGTCTGTCACTTAGCCAATTTTCTACCAATGCTGTTTAGTGGCCCTTTTATTCCATGGGCTTCAATCTTGATGACAAACCAATTTTGCAGCACTTATCAAAAAACCTTTTGAAAATCCATAGGCACTGCACTACCAGCATTTCCGTCCTAGACGGTCTCACTGATCTCATTAAAAAAAACACTAACAAATTAGTTCATTTGCCTTTAACTAATCCAAGCTCGCTTTTTCTAATGAATCCTCATGTGTCTAAGTGACTACTAGTTCTGTTCCTGATAATTGTCTTTCAGAGTTTTCCCATCTCTGAGGTTAAACTGAAAGGTTTACATTTGCCTGGTTTACGCTCACACTCCTATTTGAATGGAGGTGTAAAATTTGCAATTCCTGGGTCCTCAGACACCACTCTCTGGATCCATGGAAAGATGGAAGATTATACTAATTTCTCTGCCATTTCTTGCCTTACCTCCCTCAGCAACCCAGCATACATACAAAAATAGAAACTGAAATTGCTGGGAACCCTCAGCAGGTTAGGTAGAGTCTTGCTAATAGTTAATGTGTCAGATCCAGATCCTTTGTCAGAACTGGTTAGATGGATAGATTCCATGAGTGGGTTCTTCAGTTTCTCCTCAATATTCATTTTTAATTTATTCAATATCTCAACAAGTCAACTTTTGTTAAGTTTCCAGAAGGACCTTCTACTTTTTGTGAAGATTTTTGTGAACTGCTTGTTGAATACCTCATGAGTGGATGGCTTTTTGGACCTTTGATCATCTACATCTCTCATTAACCAAGCCATAGGGAATAATTCTTTCGTATGCTTGCCACCATTCCTTTCTCATATTCTCTCTTTGCCCCTTCTATTTCCTTTTTATCTACCACTCTGAAAGTCTGGTGGTCAGCCTGGTGGTGTTGTCAACCTGACATTTGTAATACTCTCCTTCCTTCTGCTTTACTTTATTCTCTATTTTGTTGGTCAGCTGGGGAACTCAGGCTTTAATGGTGCTACTTTTCTCCCTCATGGGGGAACAGCAAGATTGTACCTGAACCATTTCCTCCCTAAAGGAATGCCCTTGTGTAATTGCAGGTTTGCCTGCCAACCTTTCATTCAAACTTACCTGGGCCACATTAGTTCTCATCTGATTGAAATTAAGCGTTGACTATTTTTTAGGGTCATAGAGAGATACAGCACAGCATAGGCCTTTCGGCCCACCAAATCCAACCCAGCCCTCAAGTACTCATTTTGACACTAATCTGACCATAACCTATTTAATTCTGCCCACATTCCCATCACCTTCCAGACTCTACCACTTCCCTGCTCTAGGGGTAATGCACAAAGGCCAATTAACCTAACAACTCACACATTTTGAGATGTGGGAAGGAATCGGAGCACCCAAAGGAAACCCAGGGTCCCTGAACATTGTTCTTCTGAGGTTCCAAGTATTTCATTATGTACACTCCAGCTGCAGTCATATCCCCATGTTGAAATCAAGATTCAATAACACGTTCCTATCCTGTCCGATATTTTTCAAGACTTCAAGCTAAGGACATCTTTACTGCTTTGGCTTAACCTTTACCTCACAATCATGTTTAAAGCCCAAACTTACCATTATCCTGATCTTAGCTTACCTCTACTTTTCCTCAGCTCTTTTCAGCCTCCCATTTCCACTTTGGTTCCTCAATCTGCTTATTTTTCTACCTGGTCTCCATAGCCCTGCAATTTCTTACCACTTACAGAGAAGCTGTCAAGGAAAATAATTCTCTCAAGGTGAAACTTGCAGTTTATTTATTTATGCAATTCTGTGTCATGGTGAATCTGTCCATATATATATTTTGAATTCTCATATTTTTCTTGACAACATAAGACACCATATGGTCAATGCCAACTCTTAGTGCAATCCTATCAATCCCATTCCCTTCAACCTACTCTATCTCACATGCTCATCAACTCCATTCTGATTCCCCTGCTACCCATCTACGTGAGGGATAATTTACAGTAACCATGTCAATACTAACCAGCATGTCTTTGGGGTGTGGGAAGAAGTGAAGTACCCAAGGAAACCCGCACTGTCACCAGTAGAACATGCCAACCAGGCACAGACAGCACCAGAAGTCAGGATTGAACAAGGGTGATTGGAGCTGTGAAGCAGCAACTCTGCTAACTGCACAACTGCACCACTGCATCACCACACTGTTGAAAATCTAGTGTCCTTAGAAAATCATTTACAATTAGAAAATCATTTTACAATTAAGATACAAGAAACAATTATATTACTCCTCATAAACCTCCTCAAACTTTACAGCAATAATTTCTTTGATTTACCTACTTCCTTGTATAAGCAATGAGAAAGCGGATAGAGTTGTCTCCCATCCAGAACTTCAGCATTAACCATGCCTGATACTAGATCTTGAACAATTTATTTCCAGCACTGTCATAGATTACTCATTTCAATTTGTATTATTTTTTGTGGCTTGCATTCAAAAGCCCATGAAAAATTCCTGGTATTTTATGCTTATTTTTCCTTTTAAAGAAATTTTCATTGCTGCCTGGGGTATTGTGTCATTTTGTCAATGCTTTGGATTCTATTTCTGAAATGTCTATTGGGTTAAAGTAAGCACCTAGGCTGTTTGTGACATCTCATTTGCTTTTTATTTAATCAAACATGGCCTCCTTGATGTTTATGACTATACAAGGGAGAGCTGCAACTTTACAATTACAGAAGTTTAATAGAAGCAAAAATCTCATCAAGATGAGCATTGTGTCCACCAGCATTGATATAATTGTGTAGAAAATATAAAAACCCTAACTCTTCTTCTCGACTCCCAAACATCTAATGATGCCTTTATTTTGCACCAGTTAAACAGCATATCCTTGTTCTGAGGTGAAGTGATTTCACTTTGAAATTTGCTCAAACACCTTAGAAGTGTCAACGTAAAGGAACAGGAACACAATTCCTAAAAACAATGAGGAAACTTAAAAAAATAGCCTTTTTAAGCTTAATTATTCACTTTTGTGGTCAGAAAAGAGCAGGCCGTTCTGCTCTTCCTAACAGTATTAAAAATTTGCCAACATTTGCTAAACAAATCTTCCACACCTATATATTCAGAGGTCCATCACCCTGCTGAAATATAGTAATAATAATATAACTTGAGTCACTTGATCCTGCATCAGTCCAAGCTGGACAATAGCAATACATTATTTTTTGCTTGATTGGATTAAAAAATTAATTCACTTCTCTGTTTACCTGCCTTCAATTAAACTAAGAAGGTTTTTGTTCAACATTTTTCTATTGATTTTATACTCTCTTTTATCTATCAGTGTTTACATTATTACCTTCTTGTTTGGCCCAGTAGAATAAACTTGTGTCATGCATTTCAGGGACATTCATTTGTTTGCTGTCAAACAGTTAAATTAATTATTTGTGATTTGCTACCTGCTTGTTACTTTGCAACAGTTATTTGTTTTCTTATGAGCCTTGGGATCAAACACAGCAGACCGCTGGCTGTTTGTTTATCACCCGCTATCTATTGAATGTCAGCTTTACGTTGTTCAGAATGTTTAGTTTGGTAGAAATAGTAGTTTATTTTCACTGTCCTTCACTGACTTCTGTTTGCAGCCATCAACTGTTTTCGAGTGTCACCCACGAGCCAAAGGCTCTTGCACTATGTGTCGTCGTTTGATCCATTCACTGACTGTCTTCTATTTGGCCTTTTAGCTGATATTAGATCTATAACATCAGCAAGCCTGACTAACCATTTTATTGACAACCAAGTTGACCTTTGCTCAGCTAGCTGACATGACCTGTATTTCACTATCGGGCTGCGATGTGTGTCATAATCGCACTGGCTGGTAGGAGCAACTGGCAGTGCACTTGCAAAAAACAAAATATAAAACCTGAGTGAAGGTCTTTTTAAGATCACCAATACACTAAAAATGAACAAGCTTGAAGCAAGCATTCTGCTGTATTTTGTCAGTGTTGCTGAAGAAATGTCAGTTAAAAATGATTGAATCTAAATTTTACACATGATTCTTTCAGTGAATTGTCATATAAAATCCGTTCTTTTTACTTTGAATTTACTCATTTCAACTTATCTGTTATTTCAAATTGAAACTCGAAACCTTCCAGATCTGATTTAATTTGCAGTTTTTGCAATTTTTTTCAAGCCAAAACAATTTTGAATTGATTGGTGTAGGTTGCATGTAATGCAGGCTATTGTTAAAGGCACAGCTTCAGTATAATTTAAAATACTGGAAAGATTCACTTGGCCTTATAATATAAGCCAGAAACATCAGTGCCTCAGGCTGAAGGGAATGTTGGCAAAAGTTAGATCAACAACAAAAATCAAAAGACTCAGTTAATGTTAAATATAATTCTTGGATGTCGCTCAAATTCTGTTGGTCTTCAGCAGTTGCTTAATTGTACAAAATATACAAATGCAACACCCGGCCTAAGTATCTGATTTTATTCATTCCAAGGCTGAAACATTTCTGACAGGTGAGATGCTGATGCAAATAAAAAGACCTCACCCAAAGGTTGTTGTTGCTGTCAGCTCAAGTCATTTTCAAACAGTCCGGAACACTTACTCTGCAGTGAAAAATCAATACCTCTGCCTTACTGTTCATGCATTTTCAGGTTTTTGTTTTTATTAGTGCAGTGGCTGAGATTGATTATGATGTCAGCTCTGCCTCAGTGGCAGCACTTCTCCTCCTGGTTATAAAGCTTTGAGTTCAGACTTCACTCCAGAGAACTAACACTTTGAGAGAGCCAGCACTTTTGGGAGGTGCAATCTTTCAAATGAGATCTTACACTGAAGTCCTGCCTGTGCCATAGAGTACAACACAGAAATGAGCTCTACGGCTCACCACATCCACGGCAACCTTTTTGCCCTTCTACACTCTTCCCATTTGCCCAAATTAGGTCCATATCCTTCTATGTAGTGCTATTCAGGCACCTGTCTAAATGTCTCTTAGAGTCATACAGCACAGAAAAAGGCCCTTTGGTCCAACTGGTCCATGCCAATCAAGATTCCCATCTAAGCTAGTCCCATTTGCCCGCACTTGGCCCGCATTCCTCTGAACCTTTCTGATCCATGTACCTGTCCGAGTACCTTTAAAATGTTATTAATATACCTGCCTCAACCACTTCCTCTGGCAGCTCATTCCATATCCTGACCACTCTTTGGGTGATAAAGTTGCCCATCAGGTTCCTAATAAATCTTCTCCTCTCACTTTAAAGGTATGGCCTCTAGTTCTTGATTCCCTAACCTTGGGAGAATGTCTCTGCACATTCACCCTATCTATGTTCCTCATAACTTTATACACCTCCATAAGTTCTCTTATGTTCAGTAATTCTATGTGATTCCTCCACCTCCTCTCGTAGCGAGTTCCAGATATCATCCACCCCTTGTGTAAAAAATTTCCTGTCAAATCCCCCTTAAAACTCCTTCCCCTCACCTTAAGCCCATGCTCTATTGTGTTTGATACCCCTACCATGGGAAAAAGATTCTGTCTATCTACCCTGTATGTGGATCTTACAATTTTATATACCTCTATCAGATCACCCCTCAGTCTCCTTCTCTCCACAATAACAAGACAGCCTATCCAACTGCTCCCCATACCTAAAGCCCTCCTTCCAGGCAACAGTCTCTCCAGGGCAACCAAATTCTTCCTGTAGTGTGCTGGCTAGAACTGCACACAATATTCTATGTGTGATTGAACCAGTGATTTGCAAAGCTGCAGCATAACATCCCAACTCTAATATTCTATGCCTTGACTCATGAAGGCAAACATCTATTTGCCTTTGTCACCAGCCAATTGACTTATGTTGCCCCTTTCAGGGAACTATGGACTTGCACACCAAGGTTCCCTAGAGGCCTTGAAAGCCACTTTGTTCACAGCAACTTGAACAATGAATATATGTCCTTCCCTAAGAATGTAATTGAAAGAAAGTGCTGATCAGAAATACATTTGCAAAGCCACAATAATCTAAATTTTAACAGATAAGTGCTGGTAAATGTCCGGACTCCTGCACAAGCACGGAGACCTCAAACCCACTGCTTCTGCTGACCAGTTCTTCAGCCTAGATACTCACACACACTAAGCCTCATCCACCCTTTCATGAGCTCACTGACTTAAATCAGCTTCAAGTTAAACACGACTGGAGTTTCAGATTCATATCTTTATTTTCTAATCCCTTTTATAATCTTGATTTATCTTATTTCTAATCTCCTCCAAAACCCAAAAAACCTGTGAACCTCTAATTCTGACACATTGAACATCGTTGATTAATTGCTCTAACATTTTCAGCCTTGGCTTAAGCTGCTGGATGAAAAACACAATGATACTGGAGGAGCTCAGCAGGCCAGGCAGCATCTGTGGAGAAAAGCAGGTGGTCGGACTGAAGGTGGGTCCTGACCCGAAACATTGACTGCCTGCTTTTCTCCACAGATGCGGCCTGACCTGCTGAGTTCCTCCAGCATCATTGTGTTTTACATCTAGGTATTCCAGTATCTGCAGTCCTTTGTTTCTCTTTTATTTGTAAGTGTCTTTGATAAAGAAAGATGTTTAAAAAAATTCAGACAATTCAATTAATTTTAAAAAAATGAGAGATAATAAATTAACTCAAAAACACACTTAAATGCTAAATCTTAATGAAAATTAAGATGAAGTAAAATAAAGATAAAGAAACATTTGCCTACATTTACCTTTTCAGCAAACTCAGGGCAAGCTACACCCACCAGCCATCACTGGTGTGAAGCAGTAGGGACCGGTTGGGAAGTGCATCCATTTCTTCAGTTCAGGTTGTATGTGCTAGATCCCTGGACTCATTGCAGAGGTTCAGATGTGCGCTAAAGCTAGCTGGCAGTTTTCCATGGAATCATTGTCTGCAGAATAGCATGATCCAGCCTGTTGAGTGTGCAGCAGAGAAACAGGCTGTTCACTCAGATTGTTGTTCTTTTTTGTTTCCTTCCAGCAAATTTGTAGATCCATCCATTAATCCTGTGAGTTAGTCCTAGTAAATGCATCTATCCTTGCTGGGGCCATCCTCGTGCAGTGAGCAGACAAAACATGTTCTCCTCACTGCAACCACAAATGTTGAAGTGTAGCCCAATTTCACCATTTTGGCGCTTTGCCAGTTGACTTGGATAAGTAGCTGGCTCACTGCCTTCTAAATCATCCATTTCCAGAGGTCACAATAGAAGCATTCATAGCACAGTAGGAGGGAGCTTCTTGCCTGCTAATCCTGCTGCCACTGTTCACTAGGTAAACCTGACTGAGTTATGGTGAGGTTGATGTTCCACTCAAACCCTTCCTCTGTTTCCTTATTCTTCTTGGTGTGGCTGAGTTCTGGAGTGCATATTTTAGAGATTATTCCTCCTCCTGTTTGTTGTAGAGTGTGATCAATTAATACTGCTTGAGCAACGAGATATTTCAACTGGGTAACACATGGATACGGGAAGCTGAACATTACTCACTGGATTAGCAGGTGTTGTTGCAATACTTAGAAACACCAAGTGTGAGGCTACACACTAGTAATAATAGAATTGCCTACCAGTCTTGGCTCTTCAGTTTCAGGTCATACTTTCCATCAGTGCCAAATACTGAACTGTGCCAAAAGTCCCTCCCTTACTTGTCTTTTATATTAAAAATTAGAAAGAAGGCAATTGTTTAAGTAAAAATTAATTGCTCTCTTACCTGACCTCACCTTTTTCTCAGTGGCATATATAAATTATGTTGGTATGCAAAGCATTGATGGAAATGTCCATCATTTATCTGCTCTCAACTCATGTCCTGATGTTTACCATTTATACTTGCAGCATATCAAAATGAAACTAAAATATGCTTTAAATGTCATTCAGCCACACACCTGATTGCACATGATAAACTGCAGCATTTTACTGCACTCGTAATAACCTGTGATCTTTCTTTCTACCCAGAAGTAATGTCTCACAATTTACCATAGTCTACTTAATGTATTAAAACTTAAAAATTCACATTGAGTTACAGGTATGTGGTTTAAAAGGTAGCATTTAGTACACCGTCAAAATATTCTGTATATACAGCTGTCACCCTCTTTAATACACACTGATTTTTCACTTTTACTGGCATTTAACCGCTCCAAACAAGCCAAGCTGTCATTCAAAAATAAGACTTCTGTTTTTACTCCTTTCTGCCAGTTACAGATGCTTATGACCAATGCTAAGATTTAGCAACTGTCTGAGTTTTGTTTTACATTTTTGTGTAATGAAACAATCTGTTACATTTTCATGTAAAGCATTTTTGCTTTATTTAAAAAGAATTTCTTTGAAATAGAAAATTGGTGCGCTGTGTTCAGAAGTTTTGGCAAGAAGCAGTAGAGGCATGGTGGACTATTATTATACAGCTTTGTTCTGCTCATACACTCTATTTGCTTGTTTCCAATATACTGTACTTGCAATAATAGTAGCCTGTTCCTTGTGACCCCTGAGGGTAACAAAAAACCTTTTAGTTAAACATATATTGACCTTTCTTTGTTGGATTCTGAATTATGTCACTGCTACCAATAAAAATACCATAAATTAGACATAAAATCTGTAAAAATGTCAGCAAATGATCAAATTCTGCTCCTTTATCAATATTAGCTGTAGTCAGTGCTTTCATTTCACAGTGCTATCAATAACCTTTAGGTCCCAAATCCTTGTATCAAAATCTGATGGGTCACATTTCATCATAATTTTAAAAAATCTACTTGGTGTGTCACCGCGCGCTCACACACACACACAAGTCTGGCATCAAATGCAGATGACCATTGAATATTTCACAAAATCTTTGATGTTACATGCTGAAATGATTTTCAAAGACACAGTTACTGCAAGTTACTGCAACGGAATTCTATTGTTAAATTATATCTATTACTTCTCATGACAATGTACTCTGACCACAACTTTGACATTTTGTAAAACTGACATTCTAACTAGTGTGATGTTGATCCCTTTCGGCACAAATCAGAGTCAGTTTACTGTAGCCTTTGCTGCATCAGTACCGAGAGACTTGTGTCCCTTTCAAAACACAACGATGGCAAGGAGGAATGCACACTGAAAGCACACATTATGCAATGAACTTATATTTTTCCTCCAATGTTTCTGTGTGAATATGAGATTGCTTGGTCCTTGGGGACAACCAGTGTAGCAGAAAGGCAAACAGCAGCAGCCTGAACTTAATTTTACATGGAAAATAATCGACAACTTCTGATATGATCACCTCTCATTTATCATTAGTTGGTGCCTACTGAAGTGAATTTATTCTTCAAATCTCATCTTCCCTTTAGTAGAAAGAATACGACATCAGTAAATTTCCTGCAAACTTTGCTAATTAAAGATGGATATTGTTTCTAATTGACAAACAGATCATTATTTTGATTTGTGTCATGAGGTAACAGCTATGTTTTTATTATTACAGGTTTATAGTTATTAGTTCAATCTTGTTTATCTAAAAGAACCTCTATTTTGGAGGTTCCTACACAGTGCAATGTGTATCCCTGAAGGGAAGCGGATGGTGGAAATGGGTGAGTTCAATCGCCCATTCGTAAGGTCCTGAAAATTTATCATGAGTGGAAGCAGGATTTCAGGGAGATTATGATGAGAAATGAACAGGCACAGGAACACAGGAAATGGTCAGGTAAATAAATGGGAAGAGGTGTCACACAATTAATCAGCAGGGTTCCAGCTGGTTGACTATATTTGGCAACTAAAGGATTAAACTATAAAAGTATGCTTCCAGAGGTATGTAAAAATTAGGTAAATCTGGAAGGGGATAATGGAATAACGATTGGTATCCTCCTGCCCATGCATCATAACAGAGACTTCAGGCAATTCTTGCATTCCAGATTGGGTTTCAGACTGTAAGTAGAGTGACCCAATTGTAGAATGTGCTTTTATAAAACCAGTAGTAGGCATGACTTCCATTGGCATTTTCCTTTGTCCTTCTATATTATCTGTCAGTGCATAAAGAACACCTTAATAATTTTGCTTAATTTCTTCTTTGAAACTTTTATCTTTTCTTGGGCAGCATTTGTGTTAATTCACTACATCTAACTATTAGTTAAACAATATTACACTCCCAATATTGTTGCAGACAGAAACATTTTTTTATCACCTAGCGCATTAGCTGATGCAGTTACTTCAGTCCATCAGCAAGCAGCAGCAGTCGGAAGTAAAGATGATTCAAGAGTGAGGAAGGATTACCCAAAAGACATAGTTTATTGGTGCTGTATCAATTACTTAGATTTAAGGGAATGGCAATGTCCCAAGCAATTTAGTTTCAACCGGCAATTAATTGTTGAATGCTTTTCTCCTTTAGAATGATGTAACAAAACTGCAAATCCAACAGCCCCGCTTTTAACTCTGGGCAGGTTTTGGGCAGATGTGTGACGGGATGAGTTGGAAATTGACCTGCTGTTGTGGGATTATTTTAACTCAAGGACCTTTTAACACAGTGCTGAGAGGGAATTGACAGCCGGACTCCAGGCATGGATTTCAGATACATTGAGCAAAGCTTTTC
>JARFYF010000046.1:14507693-14517802 GCA_030265395.1 Rhina ancylostomus
AGAGGGACCAAGGTGTGCAAGTGCATAGTTCGCTGAAAGCAGCATCACAGGTAGATAGGGTGGTGAAGATGTTTGGCACACTGACCTTCATCAGTCAGGGTATTAAGTACAGGAGTTGGAAGTTGTGTTGCGGTTATATAAGACATTGGTGAGGCTACAGCTTTCAAGTTGACAAACATGTATCTCCCTGTGAAAGGACAGATGTTAGTCAACTTGGGGGAAAAAGTGCAGGAAAAAAATTACAAGGATGTTGCCTGGGCTTAGGGGCCTGAGTTACAGGGAGAGGTTGTGTAGAACAGGATGTTATTCCCTGGAACATTGGAGATTGAGGAGTGACCTGATATAGGTACATAAGATCATGAGGGGCATAACAGGGTGAAGTCACATCATTTTTTTTTCCCCAAAGAGTGGATGCTAATAACAAGAGGGTACAGGTTTAAGATCAGAGGCAAAAGGCTTAAGGAACATCAGGAGCAGCTTCTTCATGCAAAGGGTGGTACATATTTGGAATGAGCTGCCAGAGATGGTGGTTGAGGTGGACACATTAGCAACACTTAAAAGCTATCTAAAGTACATGGATAGGAGAGGTTTAAAGGGTTGTGGGCCAAATGCAAGCAGATAGGACTTGCATGCTGGGCTACACAGTCTGCATGGATGAGTTGGGCTGAAGGGCCTGTTTCCACACTGTATGACACTATGACTCGAAGCAAGCAAATGAATGTGCTTGCTGAGTGTCTGGTGTATTGGAAAGCCAGCCAGAAAGCTTGAAAGTAATGTCTTGGAGCATAGAGCAGCCAGACATTAATCTTCTACAGTTGCTGTGCAGAGTTTGGAGCCCATACCTTCAGAACAGCATTGTACGCATCTCCATTTTAACATTTACAGACATGGTTTAGTGCCTGATGGCTACTGTCTAGATCACAATGGGTGGGTGTAGCAGTGGAAACTTAAGACTCCTGCCATGCAAGCTCAGCTTGCTGACATCTGTATTCCAGATGCTTTGACATTGTTGCAGCACCCAGCTCCAATCCTGCTCCAGTTGCAGAACTGTCCCAAGGAAGGTCCTTTAATTATATTTTCATATGTTCTTATGACATAGAAATAGGATATTCAACCTGTTGAGTCCATTCTGGCTCTCAGAGCAATCCTATCAGACCCATTCCACCAATTACTTCTGTGCAGACTATACTCCGCAATGCCCCTGACTCTCCAGCCACTTAGCCACACAAGGGGCAATTTACAGCAGCCAATTAATCTATCAGACCATCTTTGGGATGTGAAGGGGGGCAAACAAAGTGTACTAGGGAAATCCACTCCATCACAGGGAGGATGTGCAGACTTCACAATGACAGAATTGAACTGGAACTATGCAGCAGCAGAACTAACTATTGTGCCACCCCTCTGTAGCATCATGCAACCCCTCTTTGTAGTGGCTCAATGGGGCACAAATTGATTGTCCTCTCTGGATAACACATCTGTTTTACTTGCTGTCCTTTGTCAGCCAGACAACACAAAGTACTGCCAATCATGGAGATATAGTCTGAAGCTATGCTTCCTAAACTGAGGACTTCTCAAGGTCAGACTCCAATGCATCAGAATCTCTTTTGTTGAAAGACAGCAACCAACCTACAGCTAGTAGGCTCGAAGCACTGTGTAGGCAGTGCACAAGGAGGGGTATTTGACAAACTGTTTGTCCTGGGTTAGTCACAATCATCTGTATTTGTTGGCTTTAATTGAGGCCATCAATTAAGAAAATGGAAAATGGTTAACAGGAAATTTGAATTGTATCTAATCTGAATTGGTTCAGGCATAATCCAAGCAGAAAATGAAGGTTCTCAGACCTGACAAGTTAACTCTTTCCACTTTTCATCTGACCAGCAGAGTTTCTCTAGCACTTCCTGTTTTTATTTCGGGAAAACTATATCTACTTTGCCTCTTAATTCCTCTTCATCCATTTTCTCTTCTACTTCCTGCTCTGAAGCTGCTGAACTTTTAACTGGACAGCAGCTGAGCCCTCAAGATTGTAAGCTTGTCACGTGCAGCCATGAATTGCACACTGAGTTCCACAGGCCTCGTCTCAGAGCAATCCAGACTGCAGGATCCTCATTTGAGAGAGTAAATGTTTCCTTTTCCTATAATATTCTAGGGGCTGCATGGAACCTGTGCATTGCCCTTGTGGGAGTAGGTTGTGCAGGGAATTATGAGCCACATGAATGGTTCTAGTCTGCAATGACATAGTTCTATTTGTTATGCTAACCTAGTCCTGATGGTAGAGTGGAATAGTTATACCCATGATCCCAAACATGGACCTCTTTGATGGGATAATTATTGTTACATACCACCTGGATACAAACAATGAAAGGACCTGTTATCATTAGCTTGTCATTCTTATCTTTCTAAATGTTAAATACCAAATAGCAAATACTTCCATTGCCACTTAATGCATCAGATTTTATTTAAACTTATTTTACTTAATTTGGAGTTCTTGGTCTTTGAAACATGCCTTCAGCTCCACTAATAGGATTATAAAAAAGAGAGAACTGGTGATAGTTATAACATCAATAGGACATTGCAATGTGCTTCAAACCAAATAATTATTGTGACGTCCCATTTTGGTGGACTGATGAAGCAGCGAATTTCCACAAGGCAAAGATTTCAAACAACAATGAGATAAATGATAGGGAAAGAAAAACTCACCACCTCAAATAAGGCAGTGGAAGAAGGGACATCAGTTTAACATCTCATCCAGAAGGTGAAATGTCAATCAGTAATTCCTTCAGTATTACAGTGAAGAGATTACACTGATTACTCACTTTAAATCCTGGAGAGACACCTAATGCTTCTGAGTCAGAGGGGAGAAGAAGTTCTGAACCAAGGTGGCACATAAACAGTAAAAAAATATTATTAAAATAAAGAATAATAGGAATATAATGTTCTAAAAAAACATACAAGGAAAAAAGATAACTTTGACTTAAATTAAAAGATCCAAAGTTGGTTCTTATGAGACATTAATGTTCTTAAGAATCAAAAAGAACAGCTTACAATTAAACTGGGAGGTGCAACTGTTTGGACATGTTTTCACATTAAGCTGACTGTGATTAACGGAATATTTTATAGCAAGGCTTCTAACATCAAACAGATCTTATAATGACACAAAATGGGGTAAATTATACAGAAGGCCTGGAACAAAAAGAACAATTTTTTGAATGATAGTGTAAAACCATTTGGGAATAAATAGATTCCATTGTAAATGGAAACAGGAAGCCAAATAGTTTACTTAACAATAAAATTCCTGTGCAATTTAAGATTGAACCTGAAATGGCGAAGTGGAAAAGTTATCAGAAATATTACCTTGTTGGGCTAAAACTGTCTAACAGTGGAGGTCAATTAAGTATGTCAATAATAGTTATTTTAACATGAAGCTATTATATTCAGTGAGTAACTTTGTCCAGTTTCATTGTGTTCCAACAGATTTCTGTTTGTTCACACATAAACACTCGCTTGCCCTATAACTGCATGAACTCTCATGAAATGTCATCAAAAAGTAACATTTATTATAATCCAGGAACAAATGGTTTGTTTTATTGTAATTTGGCAATGTAAACTAAAATTTTTATTCATCAAGATAGCAGATGGAAAGATTTTTACCTATTTTAATATGTTGCCAGCATCATTGAACATATTTAGTATTCCTTTAGTTTCTAGACCACTTCATTTACATCATTTTACAGTAAGAAGAAGAACTTCTAGGCCATTGGGATGAATTGATTGATGTTTCTGTTAAAACCATTTAAGTTAATGGTGTTCCAAGAATTTGATGCCAGAGACATTCCCCCTTTCTCTCTCCATACACACTTGCACTTCCATACATAATATCCTACAATTAAACAGCACCTTGGGCCTTTTACCTTGAGTGTCAGATTTTATGACAATATTTTAGGTGTAATTATGTTGAACTTCCACTGAAGAGTACAGGTGTTAGTTTTTAAGACTCATCAGATCAGCCAATGTATGCATATAAATATCAGCAGCCAAGTTCAGTGCAATGTCTATTTATTGTTATGGATGAGCACCAATGCACAAAATTTGTACTCAGAGCCATAAGTTTAATTCCTGACATTGGTCTTCAGTTCCAAGAATTGCTAACAGATAGAACAGCCCCTTGTGTTGTCAACCATTGTTTTCTCACATACCTGAAGGTGCCATTAGTCAGTTATTTATATTGGAAAATATCTGTCAAGATAAAACCATCTGGTTTATCAAGCACATCCCATTCAGCTCTAATGCCTTGCACATCATGGTGAAGGCACCTGCTACCTGTCAGAAGCCTTAATCTCCTGGAAGAGTAAAAAATATTAATAATCAAACACAAGTGGAAAATACTTGGAAAATCCTCCAATAATTCTTAACTGATCAAAGGGGTGGACTACATTGATCATGACTGAAATGGATTAATAACTGACTTGTTGTACATGATTGTAGCACTGGACAGGATCTGGAGAAGACTGCTGAAGTTCTGATATAAATTGAAGGCCCAGCTCTTTGTGTGGTCCCAGAACAGGCACAGAGGTAGTGACAATAGACTCCAATTGACATAACTTCAATTTACAGCTCCAGTTTAACTCGTTCTAAAAGTCAAATGTAAACCAATTGTGCAAATCTAATACCCTGCATTAAATTGTATACATTCAGCCTATGGTCCTTGTCTAATATTGATTAGCACTGATACATACACACAGTAAGATATAGCAAAGTTTATTGAGTTAGGAACATTGTCATTTTTTTTCCTTATTTATCCAGTTGCATGGTGTATGAAATCCAGGGGACATAGAATTTTATATTACACTTTCTTACTTTACAGCTTTCAAAAAATACCTGTCAGAATTATGGACCGGAATGGGAACTGGGGAGAATGTGTTCTCCAAAACCCAACTTAAAACAATGAATATAAATGAGCAGTCAAAAGCTTTATGGGGGAATCAAGTTATTATCAAATCAGGCAGAGAGCTAAAGTACATCTGCCATGCAAATGAAAACAAATTTATTCAACTAAATATCAGATGGAACATTTTGGATTTTCAGGGAAGGAGTACATAAACAAAAATTGTGATATTTTTCTCTGCAGTTTTTAGCAGACAAAGGTAACAATATAAAGCAATGTTTCCTATGTGCCAATAAGCCCAGAATTATGTTATTAAAATATTTACAATGGGCTCAAGCAAGATGCATATATTAATGCACAGGGTTCAGATTGCCTCTTCACAGCAGAATTGCAGGGGTGCTGAACTAAAACACTTTCTGTATGCTGAACTGGGAGTGAAAAGCTCCCTGCCATAATTTGAAGAGCTTTAATAGATCTGAAGATGTTAAGAGTAAAACCTTAGCATGTGGTTAGGGACTGGTTAGGAAATAGCAGTGTATTTCTCTGGGATCTTCCTGCTTTCAAGCTATTTCCAAGTTTCTGCAAGGGGATTCCACATTTACCCAATGCTTGTAATGGAAGTGGTGTTTCATAGGTGGAGCTAGAGAAAGGCAGCCCCAATTCAGAGGGTTCCTGTTCCATGAAAGTCAAGTCAAGCTTATTGTCATGTGCACAAGTACGGTGAGGTATAGGTACAATGAAAAACCTGCTTGCAGCAGAATCACCAGCATGTAGCTACAGACAACACACAGAATATAAACTGTACATAAATTGTACTTAAATTATAAAAAATGTTGAAGAGAGAGAGAGAGACTGTTTAAAAAAAAGACACAATCAGAGACAAGTCCACAGTAGTACAGAAGAGGGTCCATAGTGTTCCGTTGCTGAGGTAGGATTAGGGTTGTGCAGGTTGGTTCAAGAACCTGGTGGTTGTAGAAAAGTACCTGTTCCTGAAACTGGTGGTGTGGGATTTCAGGCTTCTGTACATCCTACCTGACAGTGGCAGCAAGGCATATTGCCAGGTTTGGCAAGGTGAGGCAAGTTGAGCACCATTAATGTAATTCTGGCCCTAAAAGTCCGTGAAGAAAAGGAACCTCTCTTTTTTTCCACTTTTTTTTTTTTGCAATCCAGTGGCCAAGCAGGTTATGCTTAAATGGTCGATGTTGCAACCAACTGCTGGCAATGCACTCATTCTATCTCCACTCTATGAAAGTGATGTGTCCTTCTACTGACCTCATGATAATCATCAGGATCACCACTGGAGAGCAACAATGGGTGCATAACAAACTAGGGCACTGGTGAGACCACACCTGGAGTATCACATAGAGATTTAGTCTTCTCTGACCTAAAGAATGATTGAGTGAGTGCAACAAATGATCACCAGATAGATCCCAAGATTTCAGTGTTATGGTCTTATGAGGAGAGATTTGGGGAACTGGAAGAATGAGAGGTGATTCATTAAAACATATAAACTTCTAACAGGGCTTCAGAGGATAGATGCAATGATGAAGTTTCCCATGGCTGAGGATGTCTAGAATCATGGAATTAAGTCTCAAACTAGAGAGTCATGCATTCAGAATTGAAATGGGAAGCAATTTCTTCTCCCAGAGGGCAGTGAATCTTTGGCCATTACAGCGCCAGCGATCCAAGTTCAATTCCGGCCACTGTCTGTAAGGAGTTTGTACGTTGTCCCCGTGTCTGCATAGATTTCCTCCCACATTTCAAAGACATACAGGTTAGGAAGTTGTGGGCATGCTACGTTGGTACCAGAAGCGTGGCGACATTTGCGGGCTGCCCCCAGCACATTCTATACAAAGATGCATTTCATTCTGTGTCTTGATGTACATGTGACAAATAAATATATCTTATTCAAGAGGACAGTGGTGACTCAATGGCTGAGAAATTTGAATATAATGAGAATCAAGGGATATTGGATTAGCACAGATAAGTGTCATTGAGATAATCCCATTTCAATTTTCTCATCATGATTTTTTACTACTTTGAAAGCAATGGCTGGCTCTATTTCATCAATATATGGTCATTGATACCAAGGAATGCTGGAATGGAGAGCAACAAACAGTATGCTGGACGAACTCAGCAGGTCAAGCAGGACTGATGCAGGGTTTCGACCCGAAACCTTCACACTTCTTGCCCTCCCACAGATGCTGCTCAACCTGCTGAGTTCCTCCAGCAGATTATTTGTTGCCATTGATACCGAATGTCTGTGGCTGTTTGACCAAAGCTGGTGTCATTGGAAATCCTGATCCTTTCCTCAATAAACATTCACACCCAAACAACAATAGCAGTTATTGCAAGATGGTGGCCAAGTGGCTAGTGTTCCTTTTTAATTTTGATGAAGGTCAGTTGCAAAATCAATATAGTCCACAGACTGAGATCAGCTAATTCAGCTTAGAAATGAAAAATAAGAATCCAGTCCCCTTTTAGTCTGTTTGACTCAGGACCTTAGGCACCATGGTGATTCAATGCTATTGTCTTTAGCAAGCATTACAATTGCAAAAAATTAGCATCATGACCTGATCGTGAACATATCCCCCACCCCCCAGTAGGATGAGTTAAGTTTTACCCCAGTGTATTTTTAATACGTTCTCTTGACATATCCATCAGTTACTTTTGCATAGGTACAGATTAAGTTCCAGTATATATTACTTTGCCGGCTCATCTATGTGCTTTAAGGCAACTGATGCGTCCAGATTTAATGTGGCTGGTTTCCAATCATCTTCAGCAAGCAATGAAATTAAATTAGACAGAAACACTATTTCCCTGAAATAGCCCAAGTTAATTAAACAAAGATATTTTCTAATCATTTTCCACAAGAAAGATACCCATTTGGTAAAATTAAAAACTTAAGGCTACTTTGAAGTAAATCTGTTTTGATAAACTAACTTCACATCAATTTAACACAATGAAGAGAAATTAGCTTAAAACTGCAATATTTGCACTGTCCTTAATGGACAGGATGCAATGCGAACAAGTCAACCAGCTCATTTTTAACTTACAAATGGCATTGTAATCACTAACCAGTCCTTAACTTTGATGCCTCTTTCTAATCGAGCTGCAGTTTGTCATTAGAATGAGACTACTTTTAGCCATTGCCCTCTGTTCTATTTGATGTTGCTTTTATGAATTCACTTGGCCTATAATATCATGTTATTTCAACATTTGCTGCACAGACATCCATTCAAAATAGGCACCCCTATTAAATTTAAAATTAATTCCAATGCACTAAAGTACCTCCATATAGCAAAGTTTGTCTCTTAATAATGTCATCAGATTTTCGATGCAAGACTAATTGAAGGGATAACAGATAATTGCTGTGGTTGGAATCAAACTTCTTTTGAAGCAAACATGATGAACATGTCTTCAATAAAATTACATGTGTATTTTATAAAAGTAATTCCCATTGTTCACCAAGACTTCTCATTCAACTATTTTTTCTCATTTACTGATTTCTCTTCAGTCTTCTCAACAATGCAAAAACATAAGGAATAATGTGTTTGGAAGCTAGCCAAGCTGGCTATATTGAGATGTGATCAAAGCCTTAGACATAGAGGGATTGGTACACTGACAAGGTAAATTAGTGTATGGGGCATAGAATAGTGTGATGGAGTAGGCATGATCGCAGATTAAAGGGATTGGAGTAATATACAGATTAAACTGTTGGTGAATGGTCCACTGTGCCATCTTCCCTGATCTGATGGGATCATTAAACCACTTGCAGAGTGAATCCAGGAGCAAGGGATCAGACTCAAACAACTTACTTATCCATATCTTCTGTGTTTTGCCAACAAATTTCTTCCTCCCAATAAATAAAACATTGAGAATATGATATTCTTGTATGTCTGTAAAATCTCCACCTCTTCCTCCAGCAAAGTGTCACTCAACATTTGGGCAACTTTGACTCACTTACAGTTTATCTTCCACCTTCTTGTGTTGTGCAGCTAACTCCAGAAGTCATCAAATGTCATGAACCTTTAAATAGCAAAGCTGACCTTGGATAGAGCCTATCATCATTGCACCGATTCAGCATAACTGATCAGGAAACCCAGCTGCATCTAAATCTGCTTGAAGCTGCTTCCAAAGTGGCTTTTGATGCCCTCTCTCTATAGGACCTTCTGCCCATAACTTGCAAGACATGTCCACACAAAGCTTTGACAGGAAGCTAAGACTTTCACCCAGGTTTCCTTTCTATCAGTAGAGTCCAAGAATCTAAACATTTATAAATGAAAATAAAAACTATCAAAATGTACTTTTAGAAAAATAATTCAAACAAAAGCAGTCAGAAAACACAACAAAATACATTTAAGTTAACACAATTAATTTTTAAAAATGTAAATTACCTGACTTATGTACAACCATTCCTCTCCATTGAAATAAATGAACTTGCTGAACAACCACAAGGGTAAATCCAACACATATTGAGCAGAAAATCTGGCACTCTGTTGAGAAGCACAATATCAAAGCAAAGATAAAATGATAGCAGTAAGTATCCCCACCCCCAGGAAGTTTGGCACTCAACGTTCAGACACACTTACATGGGAGTTAATAATTAAGAGATGTGAGCTCCACATGGAATCAGCAGCATTCCTCAGAATAATTCTGGTCATTATTTCCAATGTCTTTTGTGGATAGCAATTGTGTTTTTATCATGAAGAATATCCACATATCATAATTAAATAACATGGCTCACACAGCATCTCACTGGATGTGCACAACTTAATTTCTTTACCTGTTGCATCTTTCTAAAGCATACATGTTGTAGTTAGGGCAAGTTACTGGTCACCATGCAATTATTAATCTTGGAAGCCTCAATAAATATGAAAAAAGAAAGAGTATTTTGATAAAAATTATCATTTTACCTCAGGGTATAATATATTCATATTGAAAGCCTGCTGCCAGTCTTAATAAGCATAAGTTAATAGGCATGGATACATTTCATGTTTGATTCGTTTATCTGAATCAATCAGAACTAACGGTGTATGGGCATGTGTACTAAATAGCAGCATTAGCCAATGGTTTTGGGGTTAAGTTGACTAACTACATGGTCAGATGTTTAGTGGTGGAACAGCGTTATGACAGATGCATTCCAACTAGCTCTTCAGAGCTGAGTAAATCTCTTCATTCCCAAGAATGCTTTTAAAAGGGAGATAGATATTAGCTTTCATTTCAA
>JARFYF010000046.1:14534213-14547802 GCA_030265395.1 Rhina ancylostomus
TGTTTCACCTTATGGCTTGCTGAACTGAACTTTAAGAACCATTCCTGGACGTGGAGTTTGGGAATTTGCCACACACATGACAAGTTTAGTTAGTTTTTGGGAGTTAATGTTCGGGGTTTAACATTTTTACTTCTAACAGTCTAACATTTTTACTTTTATTTTACTTATTATCATAAGTAGTTATTAATAAAGTAGTTTTTAAACATTTATAAATGTCTCGGTGTGTTTCTTTTGTTGCTGGTACGTAACATCTGTAAAAACTTACCCCTGAGATCCCCTTTAAAAGTCTTTCCTCTCACCTTAAACCTAAGTTCACATCCTGGGAAGAAGGGTTTTGACTATCTACCCTATCTTTGCCTCTCATAATCTATCATAGATCACCCCTCAGCCTCCTTCACTCCAGGGAAAACAAGCCCAGCTAATCCCATATCTAAAGTCCTCCAACCCAGGCAAAATCCTGATGAATCTCCTCTGCACTCTCTCCAGTGCAAGAACATCCTTCCTATAGTGAAGTGGTCAGAGCTGCAGACAATACTCCAAACGTGGCCCAACAAGTGCCGTGTAAAGTTGCAAAATAATGTCTCAACTCTGATATTCCATGCACAGACCTATGAAGGAAAGCATGCCATAGGCTTCTTCATGGTCCTCTCAATGCGTGTTGCTAGTTTCAGGAAACTACGGACTTGGAACCCTAGGTCCCTCACTTTATCAACATTCCTTACTACCCCATCATTTCCTGAATATATTCTGCCCTAACTTCCCAAAATGCATCGCCCTGCACTTGACTAGGACTTGAGTGATATCCAGATCTCATTGTGATACATGTATGAAAATTAATGCTATATACTAACCTGTATTGATTTGAAAACTAATGAAAAAGAAAAGGAATCTGTGGAAAGGGAAATAGAATTAACATTTTAGGTCCGAAAACCTTTATCAGAGCAAGGGTCTCAGATTTGAAATGTTAACTCTGTTTCTGTTCCCACAGATGCTGTCTGACCTGTTGAGTACTTCCAGCATTTTTTTTTGTTTTTATGTAATAGCTGGGTAGTTTGGGCTCTTTCCCTTTTATTATATGTACAACACTGAGAATTGAGGTAACCAATATTTGCCTGTATAGCCATGTGGTTGGGAGATAATTTTTTTAATCAATGAGAGAAAAAATGATTAAAGATGACTCTAAGCAGGGTTGGCCTCAGGCTGATAGAGGAATGCAGAAAATCATCAGCTTAATCACAACTTGCTTTGACATTTATGCTTTTTTTCTGAACTGTCTATTATGCAGCTTGTTATTAAAAATAAGGAAGCTGAAAAACTGTGTGGTGAGATGGTGTGTCCTGGTAAGAGTCCTCATACACAAAGCCTTGAGCTTGTGCACTGATTGCGATGCTCCATTGCCATTCCAATAGTAGGCACCCATCTGTTAGTGGTGCAGACGGTATGCACAGCATGGAGGAGAAATATTCAGCAGTTCAGACAACGCCTGTGGAGAAGTCTGGAGCAAGTGGCTAGATCTATGGGTGGTGAGGGTTGTAGTTTGATATTTGTAAATGATGGGTAGGAAGGATGATGGTGGGAAGAGAAAAATGAATGCTTTCCCACAAATGTTGCAGTTTTACAACAGATATATAGGCCTTATTGTCCAAAAGCTTAACCTTGGCATAAGTGCCCCAGACACAAAACTTCATCCCACTTTACTTATCAATGACTTAACACCATATCCTTTGAGATCTCTATATCCCTCATTTTTACTTAACTTTGTCGTACATGCACCTGTGCTAATTGCCTCAACAACTCCATGTGATTGATGGAGAATTCTGTGAATTTATTAAAATTATTCTTTAGATTTAAACAACATGGGTTCAAGGCACAATCCTGTCTTTACAATTAGGTAGGTACTATTGATACTGTTGGTTAGCCTGACACATTCAGTCTACCAGTCATTTATCAGCCAAAACTCTTACTGAGGAGTGGATAGTAGGAACCAGCCAATGTCAGTGAGTGGTCCTCGATTTCATTATTACACTAATAGGATTGTTTGGGATTAATGGATTTTTACCCTTCAGAATCCCAAATGTAAACATGATCCATTAGGATTCCAATGTAATTTGTACTGGGGGGAAAAGAAAATGAAGCCTGTAGCAAAATTCATTTTCTGTTACTGGCAAAGATCGATTTCCTCCTCATTGAATTTATTAATTAAATCTGAGCCTCAAAGGGATAAGATCATTCTGTGCAGCAAGTGCAGTGAAGTTATAAATGCATTCATTTCAAGTCCGTTATATAATTTTGTTACAGATAACCTAAATGCAAATGGTATAATTTTAAATGCTGCTTTACTCACCAGGACTCAGTGAGGTAAATTTGCACCTTTTGTTTATTCAACACAAAGTTTTATACAAAGGGGACAGTTGTTTAAAATTTAAATGAACACAAAATTGTGGATCAATGAGTCAGATGTGCACCTGCATAGTGTGGTATCAGAACTCTACATTGACAGTACCAGAGATAAAACTCTTCTAGAAACCAAGTAAATATACCCTCAAGAGACATTATCATTTGTTCACTGGCAGATCAGCCATGCTGACTATCCAAAATATCAGAACATTATTGGCCAGTTATGGCATCAGTTAGGACTTAACTGGTATCATGCAAGTGTCTACATAATGTTGGATATCTTGATGACGGAGGCTTTTGTTTCGTGAGGATCTCCTGAATATCTGGTTCCTTTGGTCAGTTATGGCAGTACCTGACATGGAACATAGAACACAATAGCACAGTACAGGCCCTTTGGCCCACAATGTTGTGTCAACATTTTATCCCGCTCTAAGAGCTACCTAACCCTTCTCTCCCACATAACTCTCTACTTTTTCCATCATTCATGTGTCTATCTAAGAGTATCTTAAATGTCCCTAATGAATCTGCCCTCACAACCTCTGTAGGCAGTGCATTCCACTCACCCACCACTCTGTGTGTAAAAAAAACCCTTATATTTTCCTCCAATCATCTTAAAATTATGTCCCTTCATGTTAGCCATTGTCGCCCTGGGAAAAAGTCTCTGACTGTCCACTCGATCTATGCCTCTTATCTCGTACACCTCTATCAAGTCATGAGAAAGTAAGCTTTCATTCTGTGCTGACCCCAATGGAATGTCATATGTCACTCTTGTACCATCTGTCCTTGGCCAGGAAATTAATTGGGGACCATATCGCAAAAATTCAGCTGCCTTGTCATGCCGACATACAATTGCTTTCTGTTCTACACAGGCTGACAATAGAAAGACGAGGACATTAGATGAAAGTTGTAATATATGTGAGTGATTCTACCAAGCTTTAGCATTCTGGCTGGTTGCATCACCGCCTGGTATGGACAGGATCGCAGGAGGATGCAGAGGGTTGTAGACTCAACCAGCTCCATCACAGACACAACCCTGCCTGCCATTAAGGACATCTTCAAAAGGCTATGCCTCAAGAAGGTGGCATAGATCATGAAGGCCCTCACCATCCGTGACATGGCTTCTTCTCGTTACTACCATCAGGGAGGAGGTGCAAGAGCATGAAGACCCACACACAACATTTTCAGAACAGAATCTACCACTGTGCTATCAGTATTATGAATGATCCATAAACCCGTGAACACTACCTTGTTATTCACGTTTTGCACTTTATTTGTTTTTGTAACTTACTGTAATTTTTACATCTTGCACTGTACTGCTGCCACAAAACAAATTTCATGACATATGTCAGTGATAATAATTATGATTCTCACTCTCAAACTGAGGGACAGTCCTGAGCTATTAGTAAAGAGGGATTCATGGAGCATACCGGGTTTGGTGTGTCTGATGCCTGGCTCATACTGGTTTGGCCATCTAATTTTATTGTTTTCACCTGTTGCAGTATTTTGCTATAGCTGGGGTCATTGCTAATCCATCCAAGAGGATGGCTCAGTGTCAACTACAGTTCTATGGATCTGGAGACTTGTGTAGGCCAAAAGATTTCTTTCCCAAAAGAACATTAGGGAATTTAGGTAGGATTTTATAACAATTTAAAGGGTGCATTTTCACTAGCAATGCTTCTAGCTTTGAATTCCAGATTTATTTAATTTGCTGAATGCAAGTACCCTGGCTGCCATGGTGGGGTTTTATATGTTATAGTTCAAAGGTATTTACTCTGGTTTGTATTTTTTTTATTCCTCTTCACTTTCTTCTTCCCTCTCCCTGGGCCTCCTTGGTTCACACCATCATTCAGTCAATAGGATGAGGTATTGCTCTGCGCTCAGGCTTCAACCAATGTAGTCCCAGAGTCAGGCTTAGGAAGTACACAAGAACAGCCCTTTTCCTTCCTCCCTTTGGGAAAGCACCTGTCATCTGCTTCTTGCCCCTCCCTCTGGCCAAACCAATGCTGTGGCAGTACCATGTGGAGTAGAGGTCAGGTTCATGTCTCTCCACTGCTTCTCTCAACAGAGCATCAGCAGACTCTGTTGGCTCTGCATTGAAAACTGAAATGTTTTCTTTTCATAGCCTGCACATAATTTTTCTCCTCTGTTATGCCTGTTCATTAAAGTTATTTCATTCATAAAAACATGTTCTGCAGATTCTCTACAGATGTCACCAATACCCCCAACAGATTTGACTCCAATTTCCCATAGATTTATCTTGCCACTGCTCCATACTATGTAACGTGATATCCTTTTCTAGGATGATTGCAGAGCTAGATATTTTTCTAACAAAAGCTTTGAAACTAGTGGGGGGTTTTTTGTACTTAAAAACCTGCAGGTAATTCAAAGTGTGTCTGAAAAATTTGCATTGAAAACAATATTAACTACAATCTTCACTGGGAGAATGATTTTTACTAGTGTTATGGAATGTACAGGAAGTGTTTTCTGGCAAAAAAAGAGAATTTCATTTATATAGATCCTTTCACCACCTCATGGGAAGTGAATCCAAATAGTTTACAGCTAATTGGGTACTCTTAGAAGTACAGTCACCATTGGAGTATTGAAACCAAGTGCAGACAGAGCAAAGAGAAAATGACCAAGAAATACTGAATGCTCAGTACTGGATAAAACAAAGAAAACTCTTCTGTTCTTCTTGGAAACTGTGTCACAGGTATTTTATTTTCAATTAAAGTAGGCAAAGCTTTGTTTTAACACTTCATTCAAAAGATCATTGTCTGACAGTGCAGTGTACTCAAGTATTAGCCTTGATTTTGTACTTAATTTCCCAGAGTGGGGAATGAAGGTACAAACTGCTGACCTAGAGGTAAGAGTGCCACCAACTGAGCCAAGGCTGACAGGCTGCATTCCCAAGGCCCCATGTGCACTCACTCACTTTTTCAAATTTTTTTAAAGTTAGTTTTGGTTTATAAAGTGCTAAGGGGGTTTAAAGGTCCCTGAGTACTTTTCAAGCCCAGTTTGACATGATTCTGAAGTTATTCTATGCAACACCAAGTCTTCTCTAAGGGGACTCTCAAAACAATTCACTCATGAGTCAAGCTGGGTCGTGATTCCAATGTTACTCTGTCACTTTTAATTGTACTGCAATGTAAAGACTTAGCTACAAAGAAGTGTTATTATAACTGGAACCCTAGTTGTGAATATAGTTAAGAATTATATATTTAAACCAATGAAAGGCGCTGATTATAAAAGAAAATGTTTGCCAAATACTGTTGTTCTATTTTGTCATTCATATCCTGACACAGGCACTTCCTGTTTAACGTGCAATACTGTCTGGGACTGAGAGATTGAAACCTTCGTCACTCTGAGTGAATTTGCAAAATTTATCAAAATATTATTCAAACGCTTAGTTGAATGAAACTCATTGTTTTTTTAAAAAATAGTGTGTGGTGCTTGACTCTGTGGATATTTGGGTAGTTCCTTTATTGCTTACTGCATACTCAGTTAGCTAAGCAAGATGATGAATCATCGATAACATCATCAAAACATAAGACTTTTTCCAGTACTAAATCCAACGCAAATCAACAGCATTATTTATTCCATATGTGCCTTAAAGATGTTAGTAAATATTTTGGATACTGAACTTGAACAGTAAATTGAAGTATAAATCTAGCACTTTTGTATTGTTAACTCAATGGCTAGGATTGAACCTTTGCTTTTAGAATTTTTACTCTATATGATTAATAACCCATTATATAAGGAAAGTTATTGTACAGAGTTTGTTTTTCTTTAAATGATTACTTCCAATCATGGAAAGGACTAATCTTTATGATATTTTTTAAAGTTTTAATTTAATCTGGGGATATTCAGCAGTAAGTAATGGCAGATCTTTTGTTGCTTTTTGTAGTCAATACCAACAAATAAGCCAGCATTCTTTCTCTCTGGCAATAGGATTACTGCAGAATACCTTCGCAACGCAGATCAATTCAGGAGCAAGTATTGTTCTTTCAAGTTAATTGGTTTAAGCTAAATGGTTTCAAAAGTTCTGTCAAATAAATGTGCAAAGTACATTCATATAAGCTCACTAACTTTAGCATTGTAAACAATGCCAAAGAAAGATTTAGTGTGAACACATATTTGGAAGCAGTATCTGTCAATGGGAAACTTTTGATATGAGATCTGTTCTTTCATGACTAAATATTGGCATAATATAACAGCAGTCATGGTATGAGTCACAGAATGATGAACTAGCATGTGCTGGATGTGATTACCTACAAAGAAAACTGTTTGAAGTGTTACCGTAATGTTATATCATGTTTGGTTAACTGTAAGCATTTCAGTGTTAGTGACCAACTTGAAGAGATATGATGATTGTAACCACTGATTCACCTGGAAGTATAATGGGAAACAATTTATATTTAAGACCACTGACATGGGCCTCTGTTAATGTTATTCCACAGCTTGCGTGCTTTTGGGAGTGAGAAATATCCTTGCTGTGTGGATAAGTAAATTGGCCTACAACACAGTGACTGTGCTTCAGCATCACCATAAATTCTGGGTACTCAAAGTGCAGTGGTTCTGTGTTTATATTCTAACATGCATTCTGCTTGCTCTGCCAAGAATCACAACCGTATCTATTGCAAGGATAGAATCTTCAAAGAAACTTGAAATGTTTTAAAAGTTTAAGATTTTTGCTATGTATTTTTTGTACTTAAGGTGATTGTTAGTACTGGACAGTGGGACACTTCAGAGAGTGTGTGTCAGTCACTGTGAGTCCCCAAATGAAATACATTCAAGACCAAGAGCTAAATAAAGATCACTGTTCTCTTCCAATACAGTGCATTAATGGAAAAACCAGGAGGGAATACCTAGTCATTCTCCGTTATTTGCCTTAATGGAAGAAAAGGATGCACTGTTCAAACGAATTCATTTCTTTGGAAAATATCAACTTCCTACTGTCAAAAAGATGTGGGAATTGTTGATTCCAGTAATATCAATCGCAAGGGAATGTCACTGCTTTCAGAAAGACTTCACTGCAAGGAATAACTTAAAACTATTCAGCAGGCTATTTTGAGATCAAGTGAGCTTGGTAAACCATCACAGAGGACAGAACATTTACAATTGCTGCTCTGGAACCAAGCAGTTCCAGGTTAACTCTTCAATCAGTTCTGAAGTGCTCTCCTGCTAGTTTACTATATAAGTCATATGTCTATTCTCACAAAATTAGTTATGGCTTTAGGAGATCCAAAAACACGTTGGAGAGTTAAGATAACACTTGGCTTATTTAGATATCATATTGTTTTCTCAATATTCTATCCAGTATAGCTATTAAAAGCAGGATTTTCTCATGTCATTCTAAAACACAATTTATTAAGTTTATTATAACACTGTTGATTAATACAAAAGACATACAGGTTTAGAATCTAATTTACATAATAGGCAGCTCAGCAAATGATTCAGTTCAGTTCAGCATGTGACACCAAAAAGTACAAGGTCACAGAATACATGTTCATTTTCCTCTTGTATGTTTAAATGTTCCTCTGGTAGTAGGTAACTCTTACAGTTATGCTGCAATTTTTTCTGTTAATAGTAATTATTTTACAACTTGAGTAAGTTAAAATAGAGGGTAAAACAAGCAGAACACCCTCCAATGTTTACCACAGTGAATCCTATTAAATTGTGTGGCAATTGAAGAATATTTGATAAAATATGCACCCAGTAGAAATGATCGGTCAGGACAAAGGAGAACAGAAGCTAACTATGTTACCAAAAAAAAGCTTGTTTAACTTTAACAGAACTTTTCTTCAGACAAGACCTAATGCCTTCTTAATTAGCTCCACTCCAACTCCTTCACTGAATGCAAAATGGATGCAGTGCAAAATCTAGATTACAGTGTCTAAGTGTTTACATTGTCTGATGTGGAACTCATCACTAAACTAAGGACTGAGATTTGCAGCAGCCTGGTAGCCCGAAGGTCACTGGAATATAAATTAGTCTGACAAATGTTAAACGTTGGAGCCCCAGGATTTGTTAACTTGATTTTACCATGTGGAGATCTTCACTGTGACAAGCAAGGCTACCTTAATCATAATTAAAAATAAAATGCTGAAATATATCACATTTTACTGTGTCTAGAAGCTATGAAAGAAGTTATGAAAAGCATGATTCTTTATCTTTCTGAAATATCAAATGTAGTATTTCATTTGTTTTAAACTATTCTAAAGCATTTCGTATTTATTTAGTTACTAAGCTGGTCATCAATGTATTTTGAACCCAAACTGACTCTAAACTCAATCAGTCAGAATAACATTTAAATACAAGTTAGTAGATCTGTAGTACCAACCAACTCTTGTGTTTAAGCATGTATACCCTGATATCTGCATTACTAAAGAGAAATGCAATGCCCAATGAAACAGAAAATTCTGGAAACACTCAGCACACTACACAGCATTTGTGGACAGAGAAAAAGAGTTAATATTTTGCGTCCAAGACACTTCATCAGAAACAAGGATCTTAGACCTGAAATATTAACTCTATTTTTCTTTCCACAAATGCTGCCTAGCCTGCTGAATGTTCACATTTCCATTTTTATTTCAGATTTCCAGCATCTGCAGTTTACTTTCATTTAATGTAATTTCCCATATATTGATACTATTTTATGTTATGTGATCATTAGATTGTGCCCAGATCAGCAAATTATTTGTCTCCTTGTATTGCTTGCTTAATATGTGTGCATTAAATAGTTGAGGGTTAGCCATAATCACTAATTATGTAACAGTTTGTGTGAAGTGCAATTTCAGAAGCCAATACTTTCCCTGGAGAAAAGAAACCTGTTGGGTTATGTGCATAACATCTATGTGTTGTGCCTGTCTCTAGGTGGGGATGCAACACCATGTACATATGATAAATATCTCCATATCAGAGGACATTAATTAGAACTAGGTGATCTCCTGGACCAGATTCACCATCTTCTGTGGGTGGAGAATTGTTTGAAGTGGAGAAAAATTTCACGTTCTGTTTTAACTTCTGTTGTTCTGTTTTTTATCCGTTTACTCATATCTCCCTGGAGATTATGTGACTCTTGGGTGGGGTGCCAAGTGTCTGCATTGTGATGCACAAGGTATCACTGTTGTGCAGAACAGACAGAATGAATCAGAAGGTCTTTTCCCATCCATAATTGCTCATAAAGCCAGCACAACAGGTTAAAGCCTGTTATATGTGGAATGCAGAAAGTCAGGAGATAAAAGACCCATGCATCAAAACTGGATTTCATAATGCCACATTTCTGTGACTATGTAATTCAGTTTTAATGAAAAATCAACTATTAAAGAATTGTGGCACAAGAGATTCTGCAGATGCTGGAAACCTGGAGTAATACACGCAAAACGCTGGAGGAACTCAGCAGGCCAGGCAGCAGCTATGAAGGGAACTGAACAGTCGACATTTTTGGATACCACTTCCAGGATCCTCGACCATATATGTATGGGTGACAGAGGTGGTCTTCTCAATATTGATGAACCCTTCTTCAGCATTGCTGAAGGGCAGCCTACCTGAGAAGGTCCTGATCTCTAGTAGGACCACTCTACATATATTTAACCAGCTCATCCTCAATAGTTTCATTCTAATCATGACCACTATACAGCAGCTAGCACCCTCATCCAACACCAAGACCCAGATTTGGTGATTTCTATAATGGCAGGGTACACAAAGAAATTGTCTGTGACAATGCCTTGAGCCTCACTCTATTAAATCTTGCACGAGCAAGTCCTTGAATAAAACCCTTGTTGGCCCATTACGCACCAGCAGTTTAATGCATCTTCACTAGCCCCGTTCAATTTCTTCTGCAACTTGCGGTCCCTGTGAAGTTTCACTGTTAACATAACCTCGAATCAAGTCACAGAGGAAGTAACAGTTCAAGGAAGTTACTGCATGAGAAATGAAGATGAAGGGAACAATGCCCACAACTTAGACTGAAAAAATTATCAAAGCAATTGTAGAATGCATTGGGATTGTATTTATTGAGTACACTGACTAGCCAGAACACTAGTTGCATCAACACTAGTCTGTTCTGAATTAATATGCAGCTGGACTTGGACAAGGGCATTTTATTAAGTAAGGCAATTTCATTTTGTAATTTATCAGAAGTTAGAAGTGGAACCTATGTGCAAGTGTAGGCTTGTTTACTGGTAATAGGAATTTTATTTTTAAAGAATCAAATGACTGACATGGATGCTTGAATCACTGTCACCTTCTGGATTGACATTTGCCTTCCCCCTTGAGGCACTCTTTACTTCAGTTCTCTTGCTTGATGGCATTCAGTTAGTACACATACTAAAACGGATTTAATGTATGATGTGTTTAAGGGGCAGGAAGGGAAATGTTATGTGAAGCTCAATTAAATCATAATGGAAATGGGTGGAGTTCACCAAAGCACAGATTTCAAACACATTTATTGTCTTTAAAAATTCACCACAAAAGGGAAATGAATCCAAATTTTCCAAATTCTGGAATAGTCCCTTGGTCCTCACTCCAACTTATTGAACTAGGATGTGCCACACAACTGTGGGTACTTTTAATGAAATGGAGTACCACAGTCTTAAATGCATATTAATATCACTATCTGGTGCCGTGGGTGTATATTAGGAATTCCAGTATAGCAGTATACGTGTGTTTAGAAGTGTCAACCAGTCAACCACTTATTTCTGTTACATAGACATTTATCACAGCAAAGTTGAGAGGATGCAATCACCTTGCACTGAAACGCATTAACAGTAAACTGCTACTAGAAATTACGTGCATGCTGTTTGGAATGAACTCCTGCAAGCAGAAATGTAGCAGGGTGGCTCTCTGCTTGCTCTGCCGATTTTGCACATCTGGATGTCTCGTGTGTATTTCCGGGAGAAAGTTCCTCACATCCAGCGCCAGCAGGCACCCTTAGCTGGAGTCCTGTCATTGACAAAGAAGCTATTCAGATTTGAGGAGGTGGACCTTGGCATTTTGGCTTTGGATCTGTTGAATGCATTGGGGTATGCATTTGCAGATGTATTATCACTGCTATCCAAGTGTCCTCCACTGTTTAGACTCACTATTGCCCTTACATTTTGATTGAAAACCAAAAGGAGAAATATTGTGCGCAATGAAGTGTTTACGCTTCCGCTTCACAAAATAAGGAGCCTCGGTTTAATATTCATTCTGAAGTCAGTACCTCAAGTATGTAGCACTCACTCAGTGTTATTTAGACTATTTTCATGATGACATACACTCAGGAAAAAAAAACAAATATAATCCTTGTACCTATGCCATATGTAGTTACTTGATGAAGATTAAATGGATTAGTTGTACCAACATAGAACAACTTTTGGCATGTGGTATGTAGGTAATCAAGCAAACAGCAGCTGCATTTCAGAGACTTTGACACAGATATGAGGGATGCAAGTGACAGAGGAGCAGAAACTTTCAATGCCATCTTGGACACAGTGGCTAAACCCTTTCTGGTCTCAGGTACTTAGTCTATTGATTGAAGTGTTTTTCATCCGAGGTACTTCCCAAACCAAAGGGTCACAAGGGTCTAAGTAACACACAGCTTAATGTGTGTGTGAAGTCCATGAGGAGACAGTTGCTGAGGAAGGGGTGGGCCATAAAAACTATTTTTTAATATGAATCATTAGAAAATGTGTTTTGGTGCACCTTTAACCACTGTGTTGAATGAACCAGGGCTTTTCACAGCACAGTGCATCTTAGACTGTGTAAAAGCTTCAAAGCCACCTGAGTGAGATACCCAATGAGTGGGGGAACAAAGTCCAAGTAGCCTTGGATCGTACAATGGGCCACAGAGTGGAATTCCAAAAGCCCTTGATGTTAAAGCGATACTTAACTGAACATGGCATGAAGGAGCACTGCTAAAACTGAAGTCAATGGGCATCAAGGGGAAAACACTCCAATGGTTGAGATACAAAGGAAGAAGTTGGAATTCCATCGTCCCATTCCCAGACTTTACTGCAAGACAGTGTCCTCAGCCCAACCACCCTCAACTACATCATCAATTACCTACCTTCCAGCATAAGGTCAGAAATGGGGATGTTTGCTGATGATTGCACTTGTTCAATTCCACTTGCAACTCCACGGCAAATGAAGCAGCAAGAACAAGGCAGCATTCGGGCATGGGCTAATAAATGGCAAGAAACACACAGGACACAGAAGGCCCAGGCAATGACTTTCTCCAACAAGAAAGGACCAAACCACAACCCTTGACCTTTGATGGCATTAACATCGCAGAATTCCCCCATCATCAACATCCTTGGAGTCACTATTGACCAGAAGCTCACCTGGACCTGACATATAAGTAACATGGTTATAAGAGTAAGTCAGAGGCTGGGTAACTATCCCTCCCACTCCTCTGTAATTTATAACCAATTTGTATTCTCTCTTCTTTAGTTCTGTTGACTGAATACATTAACTCTGTTTCTCTTTCCACAGATCCTGCCTGACCTACTGAGTGTTTCCAGCAAATGTTGCCTTTATCTCAAAGGCTGGTTATCTGACACCACAAAACCTTTCCACCACCTACAAAGCACAAGTTAGGAGTGTGATAGGATACTTTCCACTTACCTGAATGAGTGTAACAACAATTTTCAAGAAGATTAATATCATTTACTTTATTTGATTGTGATTCCGTGCACCACCCTAAACATTTATTCCCTTCACCACTGGTGCACAGTGGCTACAGTGTGTTTGACATCTACAAAATGTGCTGCAGTTATTCACCTGGGCTACTTTGACAGCACCTCCTAAACCAAGAGGTGACACAGAAAGCAAGGGCAGCAGGCACTTGGGAACACCACCACCTCTTGGTTCCCCTCCAGCCCACACACCAGCCCCATTAGGAAATATATCACCAGTCGAATCTCTCTTCCCCAAGAGCATTGTTGCAGTGCTTTCACTAGAAGGACTGCAACAGTTCAAGAAGGTCACAAGGTCACAAGACGAAGGAGCAGAAATAGGCCATTTGACCCATCGAGGGTGCACCATGAGCTAAACTAATACTATTCCTATCTAGCCCTAATTTTCGGCCTTATCTCCACAATTGATAATTAGATACTTATCAATTTCCTCCTCAAATGCCCCCAATGATTGAGCCTCCACAGCTGTACATGGCAAAGAATTCCATAATTTCACTACCCTCTGGCTAAAGAAAT
>JARFYF010000046.1:14547917-14563484 GCA_030265395.1 Rhina ancylostomus
AAAGATGTGTGGGTTGCGAGGTTAATTAGTCACTGTAAATTCCCTCTAATGTATAGATGAGCAGTAAAATCTGGGGGGAGTTGATGAGAATGTGGAGAGAATAAAATAAATTAGGATAGGATTATTTTAAAGATGGCTGCTTGATGTTTGGCTTAGTCTTGGTGGACAGAAGGGCCTGTTTCCATACTGTATCTCTCTATGACTCTAAGCTTCTGTCTTTGGAAGATTGGAAAAGTTCCCAGCAGGACGGTGGAGAGGACAAGTTGATTCCTCTCCATCCATATGAACATGCATCCACTCAATCTCCAGATGCTGCATTTAGCAAACAGGTACTGGGGGCCACTGCCTTCTCAGGCACAGATGAAACAGGTGGGACAATGCCCAATGTATTCTTAGAATCTGATACTGCGGTTATCCCTCCCTCCGAGGAACCAACTGAATGCCATTATGAGTTAACCATGCAAGCTCACCCTCTTTGGTTATTAAGGGAAAGGACAATGTTCTGTTATACAAACATTTTTTGGAAATTTCCTTGCCATTGCTCTAATATGGTTGCTACGTCACCTATTGTCTGGAAATTGTCCCACCTCACTTCAACAGAAGTTGTGACAGCAAAGCAGGCTAGCTGTGCAAAAATTCCCTTTGTTGAGGAAGGATCACTAAATAAATTCTGGGCATGTTATCTTGTGGGTGGTGAACCTTTGAAATTCACTATCCAAGAGGGTTGGGATTAAGTAGTGTCATCTGTGGCTCAGCGTTAAAATATTTGAAATAACAGGTTATGGGTTCAAGTCTCAACACCGTGACTTCAGCACACATCTAGAATCACAGCCAAGTGCTGAAGCAATGCTGCATAGTTGGAGGTGTTGCATGTGGTTGGGATGTTATACCAAGATCTTATCTGGCCCCATACATGGATGTAAAAATCCCATGCCCCTGTTTGAGGAAGAGCTAGGGAATTCTCTTTTGTCCTGGCTTATATAATATATTATCTCTTATGTTTAATTGCTGTTTGTAGGAGCTAGTTGCACACAAATTGACTGCAATATTCCTACACAGCAACAGAGACAACAGTTCAAAAGTCCCCATTAGTTATGAAACATTTTTGTTTTGTCCTGAGGTCAGGAAAGTTAATATATTAATGCAATTCCTTTTCTTTCTTTCAACCAGATTTTGCTGGCAGGGCTGAGTGAAATTAGTAATTGATGATAGCAAAATGGGAGATGGCAATTAAGATATAGACAAAGGTGGAAATGTACTATGTATTGCTTGGGGGAGCACAGTTTGATTTGTCTGGAGTGCTGACGCAACAAAATGGTCATGGAAATATTTGTAGCAACTACTTGTAGATAAGCCTGGAGCTGATAACATAAATTAGTGGGTAAGGGAGAGAAGGTCAGGGGAAACAAAACCTGGCATCCTCAAATCTACCCAGGTAGGAGCATGGGGATTAATACATGCAGGGTGGTGAAGAGGAGAAATTGATAATTGATGAGAAAGTGCATATTCAAAGACCAAAATTGTCAGTTTTTAAGATATTCAATATTAGTATGGATTGAGATTGAGTAAACAAAGAGCAAATAGAGAGTGGGAATAACCAGGTTATTTTTGGGTTGGACAGTTGCGAGTAGTGGAGTGTTATAGGGATCAGAGCTGAGGGCCCAGTTGCACACATCTATCCTAATGATTTGGATTGGGGGTGGGGGGGGGGGGGTCACATATTAAGTGGCCAAAGGGGGAAAAGACGTGAGGTCATGCAATTTGGTAGAAAAATAGAAAGGATAAGATAGTAAAAGCTATTGGTGGTCAAAGATATTTAAGTGTCCTTGTATATGATTCACTGCAACTTAATACGCAGGCTCAGCTAGCAATTAGGAAAACAAATACTATGATGGCCTTGATTGCAAGAGGAGTTGATGCAAGAGCTGTGACGTTAAATAGAACACTGGTGAACCTGCATCTGGAATATTATGCAGAGATATGGGTTCCCTGCCTGGAGAAATATAAGCGGGACAGAAAGAGTGCAGTGACGGTTTACCAGATTGATTCCTGGGATGGCAGGTTTGCCTTATAAGGAGAGGTCAAGCAGACTAGACCTGTACTCCTTTGAGGTTAGATGAACAGGATACTATCGGAAAGCATATATAAACCTTGAGGGGCTTAACAAGATAGATGTAAAGTTGACCTTTTGCCCGGCTAGGGTTTAGAACTAGGAATCATGAATCTCAAAATAAGTTGCTGGCCATTCAGGAGAGAAATGAGAAGAAACTGTTTCTACTAGTTAGTGGTGAATCTTTGAAATGCATGACCCATGAGAGTTGAGGAGGCCCAGCCAATGAGCATATTCAAACACCAAAATTGTCAGTTTGTAAGATATTAAGGGAATCAAAGGGTTTGGGGTTAGCGCAGGAAAGTGGTGCCAAGTTAACCTAAGCAGCCATGATCTTATTGAATAATGTAGCAGGTGTGAGGGGCCAAATGACCTACTCCTGCTTCTGTGGCTCATGTTCCAAGAAAAACATTTCAGCACAGGGAAAGTACAGAAATAGTAAGATGTATTTGTTTTACCAGTTTCTTCCTTATTGTTGAGATGCTTTGACCATCATGAGGAGGTATTTCTCATCCTATTCCCAAGTCACATAATCTTCCAGACAAGTTGAGAAACTAGGCCAGGCAGAAGAAGTCTTCTGTATCAAAGCTACCATCAGGATGCAAAATTCACAAAGACACCTGACAAATTTTCTTTCAGAAAAATAAATAATTTTGTTCACTTTACTGCCAAAACATTGAACAACCAGCTGACAAGTTGCAGCATTTTGCAACTGGTTGTGAAATTTAAAACAAATTTTCATACATCTATTTTAAAAAGTACATGAACATAAATGAAAATGTACACCACAGGAATTGTTGCAATTACATATTATAAATACACTACAGGAAAGAATCTCACAGATATTTAGCACCAGTGATGAAGAATCCTGGAAAAGGAATATAAGACAGACACTCCATCAAAAATATCAATTGACTACAATATAAGGGTATTGGTATCTTTTTATTCTTTTCCATCTGGAGCTCCTAATACTCCATCCTTCTTAATAATGACAGCAGACTCACACTTTACAAACTGTATCACAAAATGTACTGCATTGGATCAACATAGAATTTTATATAATAGAGTTGGACAATATTTGGACAATGTTCTATACCAACGTTTATCCTTCATATGATTCTCCTTCTTCATCTCACCCTTTTCCAACATCCATCTATTTTTCCCCCTCCACCTGCCCACCTGCCCTCATCTACTCCCTCCTAATTACTTCATTTTGTTTGAAACGCTCCATCTTCTACATTCCAACCATCTGGACAAAGAGAATTTCTCCTTGATAACATTGGATCAGCTTGGCCAAAATTCAATGAAAAGCCAACCATTAGAAATAAAGCTCAATAAAAGTAAACTCCCATACTCTATGTGACTATAAAGATGTCCCAGACTGACCACAATATGTAATATGGTACGCAATTGCTTGTATTTTTCCCAATTAGTTGACCCCAGTTTTGATCCATACAGAAATCAATGTATTTACAGCGGATCCATTTTATAAAATGTTCTGCTGCAGCCACAGGACTTTATTATTATTAAAGACATGAGAAGTTTGCTTGAGTGAATAAAACATTGTATTTTACTTTGGAATATGTTAAAAATAGGAACTCAACATTGAGATTGATCTTATTTTAATCTTTACTCACTTTAACATCCTGAAGCCAGCACAACATAAATTATCAGAGAGGCTATCAGGCAACTCTCGTTTTCTCTGTTTTACACATATGCATAGTGTGCCATTGGTGACTATTAAGTAATGATTCACTTCCCGAATTCTGGTTCACTCTTATATTGATGCACTCTATTTCCTTAAGTCATTTCCTAGTTTGCATAGTTCCTGCTGTGCAGTAATCGTTGCCGCTTTATATTGCGCTCAGTTCCACATTTGAGAGCACAAAGGCTGCCATGCTGTTTTATACTTTGAAGAAGAAAAATTTTGGTATTGCTTTGTATAATCTGCAATGAATTTTCAAGATAGTTTTGAACCTTTCTAATCTTATATTCAGAGTTCACTGGCTGTTGACTGAAACTGAAAAGCAGTTCATTTGCTAAGGAATGCTGTACTGATCAAGATTAGAATTCACCAGATCTTCCTGAATTTGACCAACTCAGTTGCAATTTTTTGACTCTATTAATTAGTCTGAACTGCAGGGAGCCATTTTTTCAACCAATAATTTATGAATTTAATATTGTGCAATTTAAAGCAAAAGTTTAAATGTGGTTAAAAAATGGTCTGTAAACAGGTCTTTGTTTCATGTCAGAATAGATTTATGGACCCGGATTTGGTCCAATGGTGATATTAGTGACAGACGCTATTAAATTGGGCTGTAGGGCTCCTTAATCCTCCAGTGGCAAGTTTATGCCATAATTTTCTGGGAATATAACAAGGATATGCCACAGCGAGTGTAATGACAGATCAAGAGGACAATGGACAAAGGAAAAACTAAGGGAAGTTGCATACCATTTGGACCTGGTTATGTTTAGAATAGATCTTTGAAGACTGAATTAATAGGCAGAAAACAGCACACATTCAAATTACAGAGGGCTGGTATGCCTTGAGAACTCTTTTTATATCTGTCTGGTTAGTTCATTAGATGGAACTTCGACCCTCCTTTTCCCATTGAGGTTGTATGAGAAACACAGGAACCAAAGGCTTTTAGCCTTCATTTGCTCAAGCAGTCTCTAATCCCAGAGCTATTTCTGATTTACTACTTGGATTTTAATAAGGTATAAATGGGCACATTGTGATCACAAACACCTAAGATTAATAATTGGAATCACAAGAAAATATCACTTTAGATGGCAGTTTATGGCTAGGAACCAGAAACCCATTTTCACCCACAACGTACAGTATAAGATCTGTTGTACCAGTGACCCTAAACACTGCCAGACTGTACCAATGAATAATAATAATAAAACACCTAATGAGGGCAAAACAAATATATCTTTATTCAAATAGTAAACTATGATTCCAATGATTTCACCAAACATAGTGAGCCAGCTATAATGTCATAAATCACTCACATCATAACTTTTTCCCATCATAATAATGGCAAATACTGTAGATGTGCCATTATTGTGGTGAAAAATCTTAATTAATATACAGCTAAGAATTCATATAGTCCCAAGAATAGGGAGCTGGAACCCCTGATGTTTGTGAAGCGAATAGATTTTTATAAACTGTAAACAAAGAATCATTTTCGAAAAGAAAGAGAGGAACAGAATAATTTAGAACTATGATTAAAATGTGCAATGTAATGATGATGGCTGTTAAGGCAAAGCTACACTGAAGAAGTGAATGGGACTTGCTTGGAATGACATTCCTGGTAGCATAAATATATAAATAGAAATCATCCCACCACTTCCCTCTCTTGGTGTTTTTGCAGCCCTCTCCCACTCCACATTCCTCCTCATGATTGCCTGATGGTTTCATTCCACAGATAAGCAGCCTGTCTGTCTTAGTAACAAGAGGCCTAAACTGCAGGATAGCTCATTCCTCCTACCAACATTGTTCAGCAGTTTGTGTGACATCCCCAGCCACTGCTTGCCCCATCCACACCCATTGGCTCCAACAAGAAAACAAACTAGAAAGCACACCTAGAGTGGTGAAACTGGTGTAGACAGAGTGCAGGTGCTCTACAAACACTCACCTAGTCTACCCTTGGTTTTTCCAATGCAGAGAAGGCCACATCAAAGCAGGCCTGGTTTTGAAGTTGCAACTAGAATCTCACAGCACTTATTATCTGTTTAAAGAAAAGAATTTACAGACTATAATGGACCAAGCCATTCTCAATCAGTCCTGCCACCTGTACTAGTCTTCTGACCACATTTGTTTTCTGCAGTTCTGTGGATCCTGTCCTACTTGAGATGTTGCAACCACAGCTTTCCCACAAAGCAGAAAAAGCTGAAAGACAACTTGGTCTCAGGCTGCAGATCATCAAGCCCTGTCGCTGAACTGACTTGATGGTCTTTTTATAACTCACTGATAATCCATCAGATACAATGCGGATCAATACAATATAAAAGTAATTGAAGAAGATTAAAATGATTTTTAAATAATACTTTATTTTAAAAATTAACAAATTTGAAAAGTAATATATGTACTTACAAACATCTTTAAGTACTGGAGATCAATTAAAATCATTAAGTTAAATAAATAAAGAAGAAAGAACAAACCACTTACCTGAAATTAACTTTTTAATCAAAGTTGGCCACACTAACCACATACCAAGTGCATCTGGGCCCTCAGCTCAGAACATTTGTAGTCATTCCCTGAACTGGAAAGGAAGGTCAGGAATGAGATGACCAATGCCCTGCAGCTCATCGCTACTTCTATCATAACCACAGGCTGAAGGACAGAAGGATCCAGCCAGTGTGTGAAAACCAAAAGGTTTACTTAAACCACCCAGCACAATGCAAATCAATACAATTCAATTTCAAACTTGGTTGCTTATGAGAATACCACTAATTAATGAAAGCAGCAAGCTTTGCATGGCACAGGTGTTCAATGTTATTTGATGGCCATTACTTTTCTCATGTTGACATTGTTCAAGCACAGGCAACCATAATGGGATGAGCAGTCCATGTTTTGCAATTTCTGAAATCCTTCTAAATCTAACAATAACCAGAGCTAGCTTTCAGTTTCATATAAAGGATTTATGACCTCATTGCTGATGTAGTTTTGCAATCTTTCAGTCTTTTCATTTCAAAGGCACAGCTAATATTATTAAAATGCATTACACACGTGCACACTTAAACACACCTGCACACATACTAGTTTATCTTTTCTTAACAGAGGACACACATACTGGTGAATGTTTAGATATTTTTTCAGGTTTACAATGAATAACTAGTTATCAGGGCTTTGATTTTGATTTACAATGGTGGACCAAGTGGAGTTATGATTTTATTGCACAGCATTGTCGAAGTACTTATGACAACCTGGGGGTTCTTAATTATGTCTATTTTTGCATTTACACTGTAAATCAATGGTGTTAATTACTGTTCAATGTTGGTGTGCAAATAATTTTACATCATTTTTCTCCTTGGAGCCCAGGATACATGGGCAGCAGAGAAGATGTTGGTGGTAGAGCCCAGATTCTCAATGTATGAGGAGATGATAAGGTGTTGGTAATGATGCAGTAAAATGGTGTGGCAACCTTGCTTGGGTCCTGTCTGACCTAAATGGTGTTGTGATCAAGGAGCAGTAGGATGTGGTAATGGGATGTGGTCTGGTGGGAGCTGTGTTGTGATCTTGTGGGCTGTGGTAATGGAATGGGCTTTCAGGTTTAGGAAGTGAAGGCTGGATTCTACTAGGGTGTAAAATCAGGATCTGTAAATGCTGAGAACATTCTGGAAGCTCTGGAAGTTTATAATACAGGGGGCGGGGCAAGGGGTAGAGATTCAGGAACTTTGGGAATATGTTTTGGAATCAACGTTTGGGATACCTGATAATGTATAAGAAATTTTATTTGTGAAAGTTTTACAAAGAAGCAGCAGCAGAGCTGAGTATTTGTAGGGAAGCAAAGAAATGCAGATACTGGAAATCTGAGCTGAAATAGTGAATGCTCAGCAGCACAGGCAGTGACAGTGGAAAGACAAACAGAGGAGACCTTCACTTCAATGACCAATGGATGTTCTTTATTAAGGATCTGTGGATGTGAAGTAAGTGTTCTACTGCAATTGAGGCAGAAGTGGAGAAAGAAAACCAATCCTAAGAGCTAACACTGTGAAAAAATTGAATTAAAATAAAGTATCCACTGATTTGACTTCGGAATTGTTTTTCAAGTCATTTTCACTTTCGGTTATTTGACTACATATTCAACCACAGGACCTGAAAACCTTTTTGTGAGAGATAATCAGATGCAAGGTATCAAAATAGGCCTCTGGAGCATCAGTGGATAATATCTGTGAGAGTTCTTCGATGTTTTTATTTAAAGTCTTCTCATTCTCTTAATCCTTTAACGAGATTGATTGTTATAATTCACAATCCTCTTTACTTTTCCAGCGCAGGGCATGCATAATTAAGTGAAACACCCTAAATACAGGCTGTCTTGGTGGATTCAAACCATGGCCCCATTTGATTAGCCCAGTAGCAGCTACAGATAAGGTCCACCACTGGTAGGATCTGAAACCTGGAAATAGGCAGAAATATGGGCCAGCTGTTGGCCTGCCTGCCTGCAAGCATCAGAGTTTTCTGGCTACATTTGAACAACAAAAGCCCAAAGGTCTCTGAGTCTAAAGGTCCATGCGATTGAGAGAAAAGAGAGATCAGACTTAACAAAACCATACATATAAAGAACACATTTAAAGACATTTAAAATACATGTAAATGAAGAAACTTTAAACAGTCTATTATATTTCCACAGTTCCCCTAATAACAGTAGGTTGCTAAATTAGGTAGCTCCCAAATAGACAGTCACCTCTTCACATTCCTTCTTGTGTCGCTAATTACCTTATAGCTGGTAACAACCACTGTCCTTCTGAGGCAGTGAAATTCCTTTCAGTCGAAGTACATACCTGGTAAATGACATCTGTGCAATCAATGACACCCTGTATTGTTGGGATTCCTGAAATCCTAGCAAACCTGTATGTCCTTGCCACCTACCAGTTTCTGACAATCAAGAATAAAACATATTTAACTTTCATATAGCAGTGGACGTTAACATGTAACTCAAAAAACAATGCAAACTCTCTGCCTTAAGCCTGAAAGGAGCCAAAGGTTTACAAGCTCAATGCAACAGCCACCTTGGCACAGTGGAAATGCTGTCCTCGTCCCACTCTGTGGTTATAGTTGTGGTTGCAGCAGGTGAAAGTTTTCAGTGAGAACATCCATATTAAAATACAAATGGTTCACACTTTGTTCTACACTGAGGTTGAGGAAAGAGAATGGATTATTGATCACCTGCGCAAATCTGACCTCCTGTTGAAAGCCTTCCACCCACCCTCTCTCCACACCTCTTTATATTCTCCTTCCTCAACCTCAGTCCATCTGCCCATGTTCACTCTCTCAGTTATACATTATGGATAACAACAGTAATTCAAAATTGTAACTTACTGGCTGAAGAGCAGGTTAAAATGAATTTAATTTTTTGTCTGATAGGCTTTACCAATTCTATAGATGGGGATTGGGGTAGTTTAGGAAAGAAGAGATGTCAGAAAGCAGTGCAATGAAAGCAAGCATAATTTGGAGAGATACAATCGATTCTGCATCAAAGGCATAGCTGTGAGCTCCTGACCCATCATCTGGGAGTTGATGCAGTAGACCTGCAACTTCTTGAGCTGAACACAAGAATAGATGCACTGTTTGATACTCTGAGGCTAGCCTTCCTAAGGAACAACAGTAGCTGGTGGACAGGCTCAGTGAGGTACATAATACCTACATCAGTTTAAAAAGATAATCAACTCCTGGTATTCTGGCAAGTAAGGGCAATGTCTTGTTCTGTAGTGCAGGATCCTATCTGTCTGTCAATCTGTTCTTTACTTCACTGCTGGTGCACACAAAGGCTCACAAGCCACTTCCTTCCAAACCCTCCCTTAGGAAAACCAAACATTCTCTAAAACTGCCCCTTGCAATAGCCTAGAACTCACATACTTCTCCAAGAAATCAATTTATCATTGATACTCTCTTTGAGCCAATTTTATCAATGAGCTCTCCTGTTCCTCTGATCAATTCCCAATAAACTGCTAACCAATCAATTTCCCTTCATTCCTAACTCTGTGCCCACCTATCGCAGAAATCTATGATCACAGCTCTCCAAATGACCGCACACTGCAGCAATGACAAAGTTAAGAATGAATTGCTCTGCATCTATGACAAAGGAAATCTATCCTTCCTTGTCTTTCTATACAAGCATGCAGCCTTTCAAACCTCTGTCAATATCTGTCTGCTGTCATCCATGGAATGCTACTGTACTTGCCTGGTTCCATTCTTATCCATCCAGTCATCACCAGAGAATTATCAGCAGTGGCTTATATTCCCTGCCCCTGTTGCATCTGGTGCTTTCCAGGCCTTATTCTTTGACCCTTCCCTCTTAGATTCCTCATCCACACACTGAGTGTTGTTATCCAGAAGCAGTGTCTGTTTCCACCATTGGCAATTGTACCTTGAACAGGGGAGGATCTAACCTCTGCAACTCCTTTCTTCAACCTTTCTGCTTCTCTAGCTTTGTTTCTTCCTTTAAAACGTCCTCTCAGACCTAAGTATTTTGCTGATTATGTAGCTTGGCATCAAAGTTTGTTTGATGATTCTCTCATATGACACCCCAAGGATACTACAAAGATGTATATCACAGTTATTTAATGTGTGTTGATAGACACAAATAAATTTTGCTATAGGTGTTCTTTAGAAGCAGACTTCCTTGTTGTGTAACTTTAATTTGCATAGTATTAGCTAAAAAGAAAGTCCAAAAGAAAATTAAATTTAGAAAAATTCAATTTTTTTTTCATATTTCCTTATTATATTGAAGGACGCAATTCAACTCATCAAGTCTATGCAGGTTTTCAGATCAATCTCATCAGTTCCATTACTATTTATCTCCCTGTAACCTATTCTCTCTCACGTGTTGAGCACCACCCCTGCTCCCCTCCCCAACTCCCATTGATTGAAAATCCACATGTCTCTGGGATGTGGGAAGAAACTGGGGGAAAGTTACACAGTCTCAGGAAGAACACAGGTAGCACTAGAGGTCGGAATTGAACTCAGATCATTGGTGCTGTGATGCAGCAGCATTAACTGCAGCACCACTGTGCCACCCAGCCACATCATCAGTGTTTCATAAATTACCCTCAGCAATTTAAGCCAATCCTTCCACAGAAAAGGGAGCAGGTATGTTGAGAAATAACCTGTTAGGTTAAATATAGAATCTCTACAAGGTGTGTATTACATTGTCCAACCTATTTTGTAATACATTGTCATATTTGACTTGCCTTTTACTTATTATCTATTCTTCTTACTTATTCTTTAATATCCTTTATTACATTAACCTTTCCTTTTCCTTTTACTTATCACCTTTCCTTTTACTCAGCATCTATTTAAGCTGTTTGCACCACAGGCTGGAATTAGCAAATTTGCAACTACACGTGGTTGAAATCTCAGATAAACAGGCCATTGGTGAGAGAGTCCTGCTATTGCAGAAGCTTTCTGGTTGAAATTGAAACTGACACAAGGGTAAATTTTTGAAAAATACCTCTCACCCATAATGCAGGGATGCCAGGCCCTTATTACGTACCGAGGTACATCAATAAGCATTTCAAGGTCATCCTAAAAAAAGGAATTTGCATTTATATGACCCCTTTTCATGTTTTCAGCATGTCCAAAAGCACTGCAGATCCAATGTGGTATGTCTGAAGCGTGGTCTCAGTTGTAAGAAAGAGAATGCAGTAACTCAGTGTGTTGTCACAGATAAAATAGGATCAGATGTTAGTTGTCATGATTGATAGGTAAATCCTAGCTACAACACTGGACAGAACTCCCATGTTTCTTTCATGTACTAAAAGCACAAAACGCTGGGAACACTCAGCAGGTCAGGCTGTATCTGTGGGAAGAGGAACAGAATTAACATTTCAGTTGAAGGTGCTTCATCAGAATTGGGAACGAGAGAAAACAAGCTATCTGTAAGTTGCAGAGTGGGTGGGAGAGGGAGGAATGGACGAAGGGAATATTTCTGAGAGCATGAAGTCAAGGTTGCTATGGTAATATTAGGCTGATGAAGCTATCTGGTTGATAGATTAATGAGAGAAGTTAGAGAGAGAGAGAGAGAGAGAGAGAGAGAGAGAAAACAACATAATGTGAAGGAACAGTACCTCATTCTCTGCATGTTGTAGACTTCTGGATTCAATATCTCATTCAGCAATTTCAGATAACTTATTTTCTCTGTATGTATCAGAATGAGCCAGTTCTGCTGTAGATTAATCATCTGTAATATTAACTCAGTTTTTCTCTCTCCTCTGACACTGCCTGATCTGCTGACTGCTTCCTGCAGCTCAAATTTGCTTTACACAGATTTTGCATGTCCCCTCCCTCTCTCTCTGCCTAATTCTCTCATTAATCTATCAGCACCATCTTATCACCATGGTGACATTGGCTTAACCCTATCTGAGATATTCCCTTTGTCTGCACCCTCTCAAGAACATTTTCTCTCTTCACCAATTTTGAAGAAGGGTCTTCAACTGGAAACATTCTCTCTGTTTCTCTCTCCACAGATGCTGCCTGACTTCCTGAGAGTTTCCAGCATTTTCAGTTTTTATTTCCGATTTCCAGCATCTCAGTTTTTTTAATTACATTTTCCTTCATGAGGTGTCATGAGATCCTTAATGGCTACTGGAGTGAAAAAAAGTGTCCTTGTTATAAAGACTCATTTGGAAGACAACATTCCACTAACTTAGTTGCCTAGATTGTGTGCTCAAATTTCTAGAGCAGAACTTGAACATACAACTTTCTGAATCAGACACAAGAGAGCCACTCGGTCAAGGGTGCCCTCCAGCAGTGCAGTGTGTGAAATGACATACACCAGCTGAATACCAATAATGTTGATGGATTTCATAATTATGATTTGGTGCAGAAGTGGCACCTCTGAAACCACTGTTATTCTGAAAAAGCCAGTTTCAGATATTGGCAGACATGCACAGAAACAGGTAATGTTTCCAAGTTCCTATGAAAATCATTCCAATGCTGCTATTCCAATTAAGCAAGAAATGGCAGCATAAAATATGGTGCAAAGACACAAGAGGCAATTATAACAAGAAAACATTTAAACATGCTAACAACTTTAGCTCTGTACAACTAAAAAAATTACCTGGCAAGCACAAGAGATGTAGATGCTGGAATCTGGGGCAAAAAACAATCTGCTGGAGTAGTTCAGCTGGTCAGGATGAAGGGTCCAAATCTGAAGTGTTGACCCTCCACAAATGCTGCCTAACCATTTTTTTTTTGTTTTTAAAAAAGCCTCTTTTTTTTATTATGCAACAAAAAAGCAAAGATACCTAAAAGCTGCCAAGTTCTGACAAATGAAACAAGTAGTGACCTTCACTGTCACTGTAGTGTGGCACAGATAGCTGGCCAGGAATCAAACAGCATGGGTGAGACATGGGCTTCCTAGTCAGGCTGAATGACATTTTGTTGTTTATTTTTAACCTCACCAGTTCTGCTGGAGTTGCTGCCAGAGGTTATACCTGTTGCTCAACCCTGATAGCCTATGGAGACTCTATTCGCCTTTTCCTCAAGAAAGATTACTGAACATGATTCGTCCTTGCCACAGAGCCAATAAAGCTTCTACTGTAATAACTCATCAAGGGCAAAGTTAATCTGGGGTAAAATATTTGCTTTTTAAAACGTCTTTACAATTGTGAAGTGCACCTCAGTTTCCATCATGTAAAACATCTTAAAATTAGGATGAGACTTCTCACTTTGTTTGATAATAATTTTATTTCTGTACTGCTGTGAATCCATGGAAAAATAATCATTTTAACAAATGGTTCACTCCCTACAAACACTTAAACCCACCATTTTTTTCACTAAGATATGCCTCCAATGGATTTAATAGACTGTGCAGTCAAATAGTCTTTTTGTTTGTTACACTTGGGAGAGCTTCCTTGTAATAGCACCTTCATTAATCAGGAGAGCATTCTGAATAAATCTAGAGAATGTCAGAAAATACCTCAAAATTTTTCAGTAAATAAGAAATTGTCTTACTACAGGAAGTTCTTAGGTTACAGTAGGGCTCCATACCTGAGAACTGTTCATAAGTCAGAAATGAACAAAATCAGTGTGTAAATAGAGGATCACTGAAACAGCTGTGCCAGGAGAGCGAGCAGGCACGGGAAGAGCATCCACCAGGCAGCCTCACTGACTCAGTGAGTGAGCGAGTGAGCCTGCTCAGTGCTCCTGGCTCTGCTTGGTTTGACCCAGCCCAGACTATGAGAATTATTTATTCATATATTCATCTTTGTTTCACTGTAATTCATTGGTGAGTTTAATCAACAGTTCTTATGGTTTGGGGGACAAAATCCTCTTCAACTGATCCTGGCTTTGATGATAGTGCTTTCTATTCCTACTGTTTTAGTTTCTGTTTGAAAGTAGTTGTTATATTCTTACAGAAAGTTTTGAGAAGAGGAAGATTGGTGGGAGTGCATTGATCTTAATTTTCACATGTCGTGTTCTGTGTTTAAACCTTTACTTCAATTAATAAATTATACCGGGCTACTGGGGGACATATTTTTCATTGAAAATAATTGACTTTATATACAGTGTGTATATATATATTCTAGTCTCTGGAAACTGAAAATTGGGGAGAATAGAGAATAGATGGGGGATTGGATTTGCTTCAGAATTACATAGAAACAAATATCATCATGATGAAACACCTACAAACATCCCAGGTGTTCAGAAATATAGAAAACCTACAGCACAATTCAGGCCTTTTGGCCCACAAAGCTGTGCCAAACATGTCCCTACCTTAGAGACCCATAGCCCTCTATTTTTCTCAGCTCTATTTTTCCCACTATATCAATCCCATTCGCAGGAATATATTCAAACCAGAATTTTTGGTAACAACATCTGCCCCTCCCTCATTTATTTATGCTTTATTCTCATTTTAATAAAAAGAAGCTGATTCTGGGAACATAAGATAGAGCTGCAGATGGACCTTGAATTGTGGAAGTTGCATCTCTTCATTCTTTTTCAAGCAAGTAAAGAAATTTCTGATTTCTGCAGGTGGAAAATGTGGACATTGATGTCAAAATCACTGATCATCCTATTGTAATCATGGATAAGGGAACCAAAACTCAAGAGAGGGAGTCTGAATTCTGGGTTACAAGGTTAAATATCATAAGGCAATACCATGTTGATGATGATATGCTGTAAAGGTGTGTGTATACTCCCTCCTCCTAGTTTGTCCAAAACAAGGGCAAGTTTGATAAACATAAAGATATAGTTCGATCCATGTGTTGAAACCCCTATAGGGTTTATTCTTAATGCTTGTGTAGACTTTGTGTGGGATAACATACCACAGGATCAACAGTTACTGTCTAATCATGGGATATCAGACTGGAGATTATATATCTTTGCCAGCACATTCTCCTGCAATCTCTAAATGGTCAGCATCATATATTGTGGCCATATGATCAGGCTAAAACTTATAATCGAGATTATTTACCAGATATGATTCTGAAGTTGGTCACAAGCACAATATTTGACACTAATAATTAAAATTGTTTTAATAATGGAAAAGTAGCTATTTGCTACAATTTTCGACTGAGTTTCTAAGGAAAGTTTTGTGCAGGACTGGCCTCAGTTTTAATAGTAAAATTGGTCTGAGCATAAACAATCTCAGCCTTTGGGACAGATGGGTTAGGTTAACAATACCTTGAAATTATTTGACTGAAAAGCAGGAGTACTGCACACTGGCAATCAATTCTTAAGCATAAACTAAATCTTACATTGGAATTTCAAGTGATATTTCCCATGT
>JARFYF010000046.1:14602215-14613044 GCA_030265395.1 Rhina ancylostomus
CAATGGTTAATTCTGCAATAAAACTTGCATTCTATTTGTACAAGAAAGTTACACACAGATTCGAAGCACTTACTAGATGAGCATGTCTTAACAACTTTTCTTGGACTATAATTCCTTATATTTTAGGGTAAATAATATTATTTCTCAGGGTGAATGCATTGTTTTAATTCTTCACCAATTAGAACACAGAGGACTGGTTTAATTTAGATATCATACATGCTTATTTATCTTCAGTGCCGTCATGCTTAAATATCATAATCTTGATTGTCGGATATGCCAAGAGACAATATGAGTACTTGAGCTTGTTTACGCTTGAAATAAAATAGTTCGGATCTTTTTTACCAAGGCCAAGATCAATTGCACACATTTTGGGTATAGGGCTGCTTATTTTTGCTTAAACTCGAATAGACCGGTTGCTTACGTTTCCAGACATGCCATGGACAGAAGGAGATTAATATTTCAGCATTCGCAATGTTTCATTGCCAAAGCTTTTGAGAATATCTACAGAAAACCATTGCAAGTGTCAGTGATGGTGATTCAGTGAACATGCTAAACTTTAAAGGGCTTGGCACAATAGAAATCAGAGGCAAACTCGACAGAGTAATATGCAAGTGAAAAGCTTTCCTGTCGGAAAACAAAGCTGCCATTACATTTCGCGAAGCGTTGTGTTCGCTCTTTACTGATAGAAAATGAAAAATCAGTTAGCTATTCTAAGTTCATAAATTATTGGTACGAAAACTGCAGCAAACATCAATCATTCTTGCAGCACTTATAACGCCTTTATGTTAAAAGATGACTCTAGACACCCCCGTCGAAAAAATATATCCACTGATTCCTAAAGCCTGTAAAACATCTGCTTAAAATTTGCTTAGTTAAAAACAATCACCAATAATTGCTGTCAGTTCTAAAAGACCAAATGTCTACAAGGCCATGTGTACTTTTGAGCTCCCCTCATGCAAGTAACTATATAACGAAATACATATCCAAGGTTTGTTTAATCCTCCCCATCGCATCACGAAAATACCGCAAAGGATTACGTTATAAGTTCTCTACATATGCGTGCTTGTGTGAGTTCTGTCACCACTTACCTCCAAAAATCAATCTAAGAATTTCAACACAAGCTGATTGGTGCGACTATAAAACACAATTTGATGGTAAAATGAGATAAAAAGTCACCTTGCCGTTTAATGTGGTAGGTCTTGTCATACTCGATCTGCGAGAAACGCATCAGCAATAATGTTGCCGGCAGTTCTTAATGTATCAGCCCTTTCTTTGCACAGCGTTTCTGTAGCAAAAAGCACACAAAGAAAGCATTGATACAGTAGTTAGTTACCTAGAATAAGTTACGCACGGAAACTCCAATTAGTTTAATTTCCACAAGAAAAAATATTTTCGACTGACATCTCATTGCAATGTCCAAATTATTATTTGGTTTAAAATGTAATTAGGACTGTTGTGCTTAGATAAAAGGACGTTGGTCATTATCCAAAGGTTACTTAGCTATTTTGCCAGAAACATGTTTCTAAATGAAAATTGACAAACGGATGATCACACGTAACGTGCGGCGGTTTGTGGATGGCTTAAAGCAGCTGGCGCCAACGTCGGTCTATAGCCCAAAAATAATGCAGTCTGGAACGAGACAACTTTTGACGATAGGTACAAAATTTGTGCTCTGCCACTAAATTAGTTGATCGATAATTGAAGTGGCTGTCATGAGAACAGCGAGCTCGGTTTGGCTGTTTTGTTTTATGATCCCGAGCAGAATACTACTTGCAGAAGTTAGGAATTAAGTTCATGAACTTTATCATAAGAGTAATATACTTACAACACTAGAAAGAATCAGGAAGCCATTGCGGTATATTTAGTCATCGGGAAAGGACCTGATTTACACGATTAGAAGGAGCTATAGTAGGAGAGGTGTGTTCACTTTTGCAATGAATGGAGCTGTTTTGATAAGGGGAAGGGGAAAAGTGCAGTAAATGGCAAGGGGTAGCGAGAAGGGCGGCGGGACTATGAAAAAGACAACGAGATGAATGGACTGAAGACAGAAAGTGAGATAGCACCGTGGGTCGGCAACAATAAAGATGTTCAAAGATGAAGGCCAAATCCGAGTTGCAAGCAAACTGTAATTTGTTATGCAACATGGCAGATCCCGTTCCAATGAGCAGTGCAGCAGCTACAACTGCTGCTTTTAGTAAAATGCAGAACATAAACTACGTGTTTAAAATGTAGTTATTTCAATGGACAACCGGGAGAGAATATCTATAATGCATTATTGCTGACAGTTGTCACAATGTAGTATAAACAAATATGCTGATTATATCTTTTTGCTGCCATGCATCGTGATTTCCGATACTTCAAGCGTACATGGTGTACATATATGTTTTGATTACAAATATTAAATAGGTGGATGATCAGTTTAATATGAACTTTGCAATAATTACTCAGGTGCCTAAACTAGTTTATTTTACTCGTGAGAATTCACTCGCATTTTAATATTTGGACTACCTTCATACTGTAGAGAATTCTAACACCTGCATTGATATAGGATTACAATAGCGGCCAGTTCATTACAACTGGCCGTCATTAGAATAACAAGCGTACCCCGCAGTGTACACGTATTTAGTAACACGTTCGTTAAATTGGAATAACTCGCGAATGAGCTGAAAAGTTTCGGAAGGAATAAGCATGTAATCGGCACTAGCTGGACCTCACACACACTAACAGAATATTTACAAGAAACTTGCCAATGTAAACGTGACCGCTTTCTCAGATAAACAGTAATCAACAAACCTCTGTATCATTTCGGGCTATAGCTCTGTCTGCTTATAGTTAATGAAGTGAGGTGTCTGGTTGCACAGCCACTTCAGAGCGACTCGGTGCTGGCGTAAATGCTTTCAAAGCCATTTTAATTTTCACATCAGTGCACTTACTAGGTTTAAAGCTCTGACGGCTAACAAGTAGCTTGCGGTATTGGCGAATGTTTAACTAAGATGGCTAGCCATCAATTCCCTTTTGTTTGCTTGCAAATTAATCATCCTATACGTAGTTGGCGCCAGTGTAGATTTATCACACACAGGAGGGTGAATGAGTCGGGCGAGGAGAGACAAAGAGAGTTCGCACCTTCCTGCTTTTGATCCTAGATTAGTCCACCCTAACGCTTCATAATACGAGTCTCTAGGGTGCTTAGCCTGGGAGGTCACTCATAATTGGCGGAAGTTAGTGCAAACGTTTTAAAACGCTACATTATAAGCCATATTTCATAAATATTTATAACCTCAACTGAGTCATTTCCAATACAATATATTAGAAACTGTTATTTTGTAAAAAAATATCAGAACACGATCCACCCTTCTTGGCAAAAATACTGTTATATGGAATGTTTAAAACGGTGATTATAAGTTAAAGAACGCAGAGATCCGAGTCGGATCTCCCTTTGTCAAGATGTCAAACAAAAATGCACACGCATAGGTTCAGGGGAACTCGCCTTGAAGAGAATCTGACGGCTTCCAAATCTCCACACAGGTCAGACAAGTGCTGTGCTTTAGGCATCCGCGGCTTAAGGAGGGAGCCAAGGGCTCACAACACGACAGGAGCAGAGCAGAGAGAGAGAGAGAGAGAGAGAGAGAGAGATAGAGACAGCAAAACAAAAAAACGGGAAGCCTATGAAACGTCGTTAGATCGCTGGCTACAACCGCGGAGGTTGGTGGTGGTCAGAGCGAGCTTTTCGTCAGGATATACTCACAGATCAGGGAGGCGATATTTTGGTTTTAAAAAAACGAAAAGTGATACGCGCCGGTAGTTACAACTCGACGTCAGCAGGCTGGCGCCAAGCGCCCTTAAACATGTGCGTCCAAAATGCAATGTTACAAGAGCTAATCACTTTAGATGTTCCGCTCCTATCTCCGTGCATTCAGCCGATGTGATTGCTTTGCAGTTACAAATCTTTTTTTCAGCGGCTCTCAGAGAGGGAGCGAGAGAGAGAGAGAGAGAGAGAGAGAGAGAGAGAGAGAAAGTGTCCTTACTCTTTAAGCTACAGCAGCCCATCAGGCGCCATGTCCTGATAATTAAATCACCTCGTTAAATGAGGCTTTTTGTTGTTGTTGTTGTTGAAAGCATGACCAATAAATAAATACAATTAAAGCGCTGAACATATCACAACCTTGCCCGCTTTTGTTACAGCACATTAAATGTCGAGCTCGCTCTGTGCCGCAGGGCCCGGGGAAGAGGACGAAGGAGCTCAAAATCGCCATGAATAAAAATAAGTGGCAATCGCCCAAATCTGACATGTTAAGACGTTGGAGGCGGCGGCCGATTAGTGTGAAGGGAGAAGTGATGTTTCGGAGACAGCGCGTAACGGCGAGAATGGGGCAGCGGGGCGGTCTGGCGCAGACCCCGGCTTGCCTGTGGAGAGACAGATGATTTCTTGCCCATTTCCTGGTAGTCAATGGTGGGTGAAGCCACCTGAGGCGGCCCTGTGTACTCCCATTGGCTGTCGCCTCCTCTACTCCCCCCTCCCCATAATGATGTTGACATATTCACACGGCTGAAGTAGTGATGCTCGCTGTACGTTACAGTTTCCGACACCTTCTTTTTATAACTCATCTATCCCCGGTTTTAGTTGTCAAAACCACGCCTATGGAGCCACACAATTGGTCCGAAAGCGTCAAATAGCCAATCAACAGGGCTCAGCTATTCGCAACACGCACACATACACACACACACATACAGAAAGATCAGAGTTGACTGTTTGGGGAGATGCACCTCGGCTCTGCCACCGCCAACCAGTCTTACTTTCTGTTAATGTGAAGAAAAGAAACAATAATATTATCAGTAATAATGCCGTGCTTATAAGTGGTCGTGCGACAGAGATCTGGGGAGTGAATGAATTTACCGATGAGAGAGCCAGTCATTCCGGGGACAAGTATGGCTTATCATCCGTTCTTACCTCACCGGGCACCGGACTTTGCGATGAGTGCTGCGTTGGGACACCAGCCTCCGTTCTTCCCGGCTCTCGCCCTGCCGCCGAGCGGCGCGGCCTCTCTAACACTCCCAGGCGCACTTAACAAGCCCATTGTGGATCAGCTTGTCGGCGCGGCTGAGGCTGGACTCGCTATATCGGCAATGGGCCACCAGCCTTCGCATCTGAGGCCTCTTAAGACTCTGGAGCCCGAGGAAGAAGTAGAAGACGACCCAAAAGTTATACTCGAAGCTAAAGATTTGTGGGATCAGTTTCACAAACGTGGCACTGAAATGGTTATCACCAAATCTGGAAGGTACAGCGTTTTTCATCCATCCAAGAGACGAGTGCCAGCCTTTCTGGTTGGAAATCATACGAATTATTTTTTTTATATATTCAGTCGCGTTTAATTTTGCCACAAGATAATACATATATCTTACTGCGTTGTAGGTTTTAAGCACGCAAGGTAGATTTAATTGAGAAAATAATAGCTAATGTCCTTAAAGTGTAATCTGACAAGGGGGTTTTCTAACACTTGGACTAAAAATGCTTCCTGAATAATGATCCATTTTGGTGACACGGTTTGGCTCGGCTGTTAGCTCCTCGCTGTCTGGAGTCACTTCTTCATTGGATTAGTATAGCAAGGGTGTCCGAACCCTTTCAACTGCATCTTTGTTTTTCTGAGATGCGGTAATCTTAGATCGTCGGACTAAGAAGGAAATAACCTCGGCCAAATATTTAATTTTAGTGAATAGTAATGAATTTAATTTAAACATGCTCTTACTTGTGATGGGAAGGTCACATGTGTTCTGAAGGGACACTATTGAGGAATCTGACTTAGTGAAGTTTTATTTATCCATTCATTTGATCTGAGCAAATGTAGTAGGAATAAGCAGCTGCATCCTAAATGCCGTGCACTGGTTGCACGACCAACGTCCCAAACCAACACGTTGGTTCCAAAAGAGGAATTGCGATTTATCTCGAGGGAAAGCGTATGGTAGATTGTTTCCACAACACCTGTGAGAGTAACATTTTAATTCATGCAGTTTTTTTTATGACACCAATTGGTGATTATAAAACCATAAATGTTAGCTGCGGCCTTACCCAGGTACCAGACATACATATACTTTGGACAGAGTTGTTAATCATGTTTTTTTTCCCCAATCAATTAGACTAGACATACTGAGAATTAAACTGAAATATCTCCGGTTAAATCTTACTGCTTACAGTTTGGTATGCATTTTTTAAAAATAAATAAACATAAGTATTTTCTAAATGTTAAGCATATTTCTCAAGGCTTCCAAAGATTTCCTTGCAGTTTTGTTATACTTTTATATAAAGTAACACTACTGAGATTTGTTATTCCAAATATTCCATAGGAAGGATTTACCTGCGTGTCTAAATTCCAACCATAAGATAGTATTGACATGAATGTTGTTTCTGCAGTACAATATTGGCAATTTACTGCTAAAAAGGTCAACTTAACGTTTTCTTTCAGGAGAATGTTCCCGCCATTTAAAGTTAGGTGCACGGGACTGGATAAGAAGGCCAAGTATATTTTGTTAATGGATATTGTGGCGGCAGATGACTGTAGGTACAAATTCCACAACTCACGCTGGATGGTAGCTGGAAAAGCTGACCCTGAAATGCCAAAGCGAATGTACATTCACCCTGATAGCCCAGCTACTGGCGAGCAATGGATGTCCAAAGTCGTCACTTTTCACAAGCTGAAACTGACAAACAATATTTCCGATAAACATGGATTTGTAAGTTTAATATTTTATTATGAATTAATCTCAATTAATTAGGTCGAATGATTTAAACTATAAATTCAAATGAGTGATATTCATTTCGTAATCTTAAGCTGAAGTGGTAAACTAAAAATATCAATTTTTACAAAACGCATAAGGGCCTGACGGCATGAGGACTATGAAGGACTATGCTTTTGATATTTATTCGGCGATTTTATGATTGTTCACATAACCTGGAGTATTGTGTAGATCGGCCATTTTAGGTATCTGAGATTGCAAGTATTTGATCATTAAGGGACATATTTGGCAATAGAACCAAAAAGTGATAAGGTATAGATAAACTCTTTCAATTCTTTGATTAGTAAATCTAGAACTAATGGACAATGTCTTACAGTGGAAGTATATTTTAAAAATGTATTTTGTTTTGCCAAATCTGCCATGAATTAAGCATTGTGCTTGCTGGAGGAGGAACCAGAATCCAGCCACTGTAATAACAATGACGATAGCAGGAGCTCCGGAATCAACACATTTTAAAGTGACATTCAAAAAGCAGTGCACTGAACAAGTCAAAATTGCTCAGGCTTGTTTAAGAATCGCTATCTATTTAACAAATTCTATGGCTCTGATTATCAAATTACATGCTGGCTTTGTCTGTGCATTATGATGCAGTTTATTTACATGTGTATGTTTGTATACACAAATGCATATTTCTTAAAAAAAGAAAAATGGATGTAGCTACGTTTGTAACTATATAATGACAAGCAGATTCAGAAAAAAATATTGTGTGGTATGATTTTTGTTAGCACTCACAGCGGTGGGGAAGGCAATACTAGAAGGTTATCTCACCGCCAGTTGTTCACGCAGAAGGCCAGATTTAAATTTCTGCTGAAATCTGTCTTATCATGTAAAAAAAATGACTGGCTATTTAGTTTATGTTATTGCGACCATTAGTAAGCAGTGTGCGTATAAAGAGTAAAACGATATTATACTAAATTTAGCGGCAGCAAACCAAGGTCAGTCTGGCAGTAGCCAGAGCATTGGTACAATGTGTAGAGCTGCGTTCGCTTTGAGAGAATTATAATTGTTGATTTATTCTCTTCAGACTATTTTGAATTCCATGCACAAGTACCAACCTAGGTTTCACATTGTTCGTGCGAACGACATTTTGAAACTTCCTTACAGTACTTTTCGGACATACGTTTTCCCTGAAACAGAATTCATAGCCGTAACTGCATATCAAAATGATAAGGTGAGTAAAAAAAATGGAAGTTTGCAACGTGTGTATAAATGCAGTTTGTTAGATTAAATAGGATGTGCCCAGTAATATATGGCATCAAATACAGATGGAAGGCAAAAGGGCGAAGTTGTAGTGAAACTTTTTTTTTGCCTGTATCTTAATTGTTTGGTTTATACTGGTCAATAAGGAGTTTTAAAAGTAGACGACGGATTGTAATTAAATTTAAAAGGCTGCTTGTTGAATATTCTACCTCTATTGCGGCGCACTAAGATTTCATGCGTTGTTCTATAGTATAGATTAAATTATATGCCAGTTGACACCGGTCTTCTGAATGCATATGTTCGCATGGATCATATCTTTAGAACAATTCCCCACTACGAAGTAGTAGGATTTGATAGATTTCTAAACTGCTGTGAAATTGCTGTCATTTAAAAACAAATGGCACATTTCGCACCGTGTTGAGAAAGTGTGCGAATGTGGTGAACCGCATAGTCTTTAGGTAAAAGAGTTGCAGAGGTGTGTTGTCCTAACACGGGTATCGTCTATTAGGATGATCAATTGATTATCATTACTCTTGGTTATTTCATACAAGTAGTTATAAAAGAACATCGAATTCTTGTGTTTGTATCTAACTCAACATTGCACTTTTAACTGGTCATAGAGTTTTTTTTAATAAGAGAGTTACAGATGGGTACATATTGCGGTGACTTGGTAATTCTTGGTCATCACATCGATGATTAAGGGGAGCTTCATTTACGAGAATGTGTATACATGCACATTGTGTGTGTGTGTGTGTGTGTGTGTGTGTGTGTGTGTGTGTGTGTGTGTGTGTATGTATTTTGCCTTGACGTTTTGGGTTTCAGTTTCCCATACTCTGGATTATTATCTCCAGTCCATTATTAAAATGACAGTGATCTCAATCTCGTTAAATTCTCTACCCTATTGAAATGAAAATAATGTGACAATAAAGTTACTGTTGACTTTGTTGTCAAGAGAGGGCAAGTTCCGATGGTGACGCCAGACTAGTTTCACCCCTTCTCCCTGATAAAGGACATGCTTATCTTGTACCAGCTCACCCGGGATTATCATGAAAGGAGCATTTTTTATTTGAGGGCAGATATGTGATTTGTACTGAGGATCTTCACATTTAATAGAACAAACGTTCCGCGTTAAACACCATAAAGCTAAACTCGGATCACTATACAAAAATAAAATAAATCAAGCCATCGCTGTTTCTACCGTGTGTCCATTTGTGTTCAGTTTTGGTGCTGTCTTCAAGCTTGAACGTAAGAATTAAATTGCAAGAAATGTAGTAACAGATCAGATAAAGGCAGAAAATGAGATATGCCATTAAATATTGGTACAACCTTACCATTTGACCTATACAATGCGGTAATAGTTTTAACAAAATTCGACATTTTAAAGCTTATAACTTTGGCATTAATCTAATGTTAAATTAATGCTGTGTCTGTACTCTGCTCTTCACTTGCAACTTTCCTGAAAAATGCTTCCAGCCTGTAAACTGTTAATGGCAATTGTGGATACTGTGTTGTATCACTGAACACAGGGAAGAATAAAACTTGTTGTTTTAACATCTAGATAACTCAGTTGAAAATCGACAACAACCCATTTGCCAAAGGCTTTCGTGACACGGGGAATGGGAGGAGAGAGAAAAGGTGAGATTGGTTCAGTTTGGGTCTATTTGTCAATACATGTGCCTCATTATATTCTTGATGTCTAATGTGGTGGTGTTACCGTTTCAGCGATACAGACTGAGAGATGGTGGATTGCTTATTTCCTTGTATATTCTGAAACAGTCATGACTTTCACCCCAACGTTTGATGTTGGCGCTTAGTGACATTTTAGAAGTTTCATTTTTAGAAATGTGAAGGCGTTATCTAATCATACAACCGTGCCTGAGACTTTTACTGTGCAAGTCTCCACTGCATGATCCAAAATGATTCAAAGGTGTTTGATTTCTACAGCGAAATAATAAGAGCAGTTATTTGATGACTCAAATCGTTGTCATTGTTTATTTATCATTACAAAAAAAACCAGAAAACAATTGGCAATCCAATCGCTGCGAGTCTATGAAGAACAGCAGAAAGGCTCCAAAGAGAACGGGACATCGGACGATTCGTCCAACGAGCAGCCCACTTTCAAATGCTTCGGTCAGTCCGCCTCTCCCGCTGTTTCCACTCCAGGGACTGCCAACTTAAAAGGTTATTATTTTGTGGGCTACACAAGGGGGCTGTTTGTTCTTTTTATAAGGCGCGACTAAGTTTGTGTTTTTCTTGCCTATTATTTGGGGACGTGTTTGTATTAAAGATCCTAATCACCTCACACCATAAGTAAGTCAGGACACCACACGTAGCCTGGAATAGCACTTCATCGGGTGAATCGCCAGTATTTTTTTAAAGCAATGACATTTTGCAGGAATTTTAAAGAAACACAATGCAGTTCATCTCCGTATTCATCAAATTTGTATTTAACATTAAAAAAAGGAAATTTTTTTTAAAGAAAAGGTGCAAAAGTAAAACTAGAAAATTTGAGTGTGTCCCTCCGCACCGGAATTGTTATATTGTCATTGCACTGGTGTTTGCCCTAGCGTTGTGAACCGGTAACTCTTGAAGAGCGCATGGCCATTGACCTGCTAGGAAAAGTGCCACCATGTTTTAAGTTGGTTGCTCTACGTTATTTATTGTTGTTCTCTGTTTTCCAGGTGCTCTGCAAAGTGATGGAGAAGAAAGCGATATAGATACTAAAGATGACCCCATTCAAGGAGAGACAGATTCGGTGAAATTCTCCACAACCACCGAACAGCGAAAAGATGAACGCAGTTCTGTCAAATCGCACCAACGCCCATCGGACACTGTGAACA
>JARFYF010000046.1:14613056-14624403 GCA_030265395.1 Rhina ancylostomus
ATGAAAGCGCTAGGACTGATAAGAATTTAGCGGATTTGCAGCATAGCCCGACAAACACTTCCTCCAGCACTATTGTCGTTAATGGCGAGGGATCGGAGATCAAAAGTCCAGTCAGAGACCATCAGAAAGGGGATGAAGCCAGTGCGTTGAACAAGGAAACCTATTCACCCCTAACCGTGCAGACGGATAGCATCTCACACCTGAACCATGGACATTTACAGAACTTCGCCTTTTCTCACAACTTATCTGGTCAGCACTTCTTTACCCCATTGGGCGCAGGACATCCACTTCTCTTGCACCCCAGCCAGTTTGCTATGGGTGGGGCCTTCCCAAATATGGCAGCAGGTATGGGCCACCTTCTGGCCTCCATGTCGGCCTCCGCGGGCGGGATCGGCAGCTTGGACCCCCTTGTTTCGTCACAGCAGGGACTACCTGGTGGATCAGCGGCAGCTCTACCCTACCACCTCCAGCAACACGTCCTGGCCTCTCAGGTACACCTACATTCCTCCTTGTCTCTTATCAGTTCTCTATCTATAACGTTACTCCCTTTTGCACGTGGAAATGGATTTTAAATTCAGGTCTTTTTTAAAAAAAATATTTTAAATAAGGCATCCTACTTGTGAAAGGTAAACTTAAATGCAATGTACAATAACCTAAAGATATCCTTCCGAAGAGAACAGAATCATAAAACATCGAAGTGGTGCTTTGATGTTCGAAATATGATCTTTAAAAAAATGCATCGGCACGGATACAATGGGCCGAGTGGCTTCCTCTTGTGAATTTCCTACCATTAAATGGCATATTGCGTCAGAGGAGCCCGCTGCAAGCAGGTCCGCTCTATTGTTGCTCTTTGCAGTAGCGTAAATCGCATTTTGTATTTGTCTATTGGAATAATGTCTGTATTGTGAGGAAGTAATGGAAATATTTCTGTTTCATGTTGGTTAAAGCCGCGCGGTGTCAACCTTCCAAAAAGGTGTCTGTACACCGATGCCGCTACCTTTTGCACAGTACCAGATTTCGTCCATTAATGGGGCAAGTCGCTGCATGAAGTATAATTATCTCGCTCTCCAATCTGGAAGATTAGTTTATCGGTAAACGCGGGACTACGGTCTGATGCATCCAGTGTTATCGGTAATTATAAACTGCCTTTTCTTGTTACATTGACAGGGTCTTGCGATGTCACCTTTTGGTAGTCTTTTCCCTTATCCCTACACCTACATGGCAGCCGCTGCCGCTGCGTCAATGCCCGCTGGAGTCCCCACGTCAGTTGCGTCCTCCATACATCGCCACCCGTTCCTCAGCGCAGTCCGGCCTCGCTTGAGGTATAGTCCTTACACGTTCCCCGTCCCTGGAATGGACAGTAGCAGTTTGCTGACCACCGCCGTGCCATCAATGTCCACCCCAGGCGAGGCGAAAGTCAACAGTATGGCAACCAGTCCTGTTTCAGCGGGCCTGGACTCGGGGTCAGAGCTGAACAGCCGGTCCTCAACTCTTTCCTCGGGATCCGTCTCCCTGTCTCCGAAGCAGTGTTCAGAAAAAGAAACGTCCAGCGAGCTGCAGAACATCCAGCGCCTGGTCAGTGGACTGGATACCAAACAAGATCGGTCAGCCAGGAGCGGTTCCCCCTGATAGGGACGGTGATAGCCGAAAGCCACGAGGCTTTGCATGTCACACACGTATTATCTGGTTTCTTTTTTAATGCTAGTGTAGAGCCTTGATCATATCGAGTTTCCCAGATTAGCAACAAAAAGTAGCCGAAAAGTGGAAGATGGGAGTTTCCAGACACCGTTGGTAGTTGGGTTGTAGATGTCAATCTGCTTTTCATATATATGCAATAACAGAAGGAAACGGAGACTATTATAAAGTATTTATGTAATTATTTGATAACGTGTAAATATACTGAAATTAGAATACTCGAAATTATTCTTTAATTTATTGTTGGTGTACATACATCTGTATATAAGGCTCCAAGCCTTTATTCGTTAGTCATACCCATTTCAATACAACTCCTTATTAATCAGAGTGCCGGCATTGTTACCACTATTTTACCTAGTAATGTGTTACCTTCCTACATTATGACAAAACCTTTGTAGAGTACAAGACGTGCCATTTTTAGCTTTTACCATTGTTTCAGTGTTAAAGTGCTACTGTCTTTACAGTTTAGAGTAACAAAAAAAATGGGCTCACCTGTTGCTTGAAAAGTAATGAAGACGCTTTTGGGGGAGGGTGGGTTCTTGGTGTGTCGAAACGAATGGAAATTTTATGCTTACAGCTTGAAAGTGCCGAGAGTTAAAAATAAATGAAGGTATATTTTGTGTTATAAAATATTGAATTTTCTTGGTTTTCTTGTACTATTTGTTTCGCTTTGAAGTTCTCATAAAATGTTTCAATAAATTTTTATCCAAGTCTCTTGTACCTGTTATTCCAATCAAACCTCCAGTCAATTGCACAGCCTAGCCTGTAGATGAGTTTGGTGAGATCATTAGATTATTTGATAATTAATCATCGACTTTAAAATGTTCAGCTACGTAGTTAAGGTGTGAAATTGCTCACAAGCGATTCACCAACTGCAGGGTATTGTCGTCCATCCTACCACAGAATTCCCTATCCTGGCATTGTTCTGCCTACCTTCTCCTCTGTGTTGCATCTTCTTATTTACCTCACTGCTCTGTCAAGTTATCTCCCTTCCCACTATGTTACATGCTGCCCTTTCCAACTGTATTTTTCGTCCCACTGTACCATTTAAACCCACTCTGCAGCTTGTTAAACCGTCCCCGATTATATACGCGTTGTCTGTAATGTATTAAATCATTTCCTCACTCTGTTCCATAATCTTATTATTAATCTTAAATATTCTCCCTTCTTACTGCATTCCCACCCCCCACTGCTGTGTGTATCTTCCCCATTGTATTGCACCAATTTACTTCCCACTGTTAAAATATTCTTCCCACTGTGTTGCGTACACTCCCTTCACATTGTGCTATGCAACCTTCCCATTGTATTGTGCAAGCTCAATATTCTTCCTACTGCATTACTCCTACTAAACCGCCTTCTCAATGAACTGCACACGCCCTGTCCCTTCTTTAAACATTCTCCCTTCCCACTGTAAAAGTCGTGGAGTACTTAACACAGCGACTCCCTGACACCCCAGTGGAACACGTTGATGGCATTTCCATTCTCTTTTGCAGTGGCGATTCACTTAATTATTTCACTAACGCATCCATGGACAAAACGAAGTGGCATTTCCCCATGGGAGAGCACAGAATTGTGGTAAAGTAAAAGAGCAACATTGTTTATCAAAATCATCATACCCCCTCTAATATCACAATTCTGGACCCAAGATTGAGGTTGGAATTTGTAAACCATCATAACATATATATTTGCCAGGGCTCATTTTATGCCGATAATAGAACGTAAAATAGTCAGATCTATATTTTAGTGTTTGGCCTAAGAAGCACAACACCCTTATGGCATTTTCAATACGGCGTTTCTGGAAATACAAGTGTGTTTTTGACCTGAAAGAAAGAGGGGACTAATCAAAATGTTGTGGTCACATAAAGAAACATATGTAATGTCAGTTTCATGGAGAGAAGGAAAATCCCTAGAGCCAAAGGGCAGCCGGATTGTAGACTGCGTTGATTGTTTTCTTAATAATGATGATAATGCAACTCACGCCGTAATTTGTTTCATTTTAAATCCAATTAAGGACAGCAACCTGTGACTTTCTGTAACTAGGTTAACGAAGTCCATTTAGAAAACATCCTTCTTTCAAAATGTCATCCCTTGAAAACTTAGTAAATGGCCAGAAACCACTATTTTTATTCAGAAAAAAAGTCTTTCAAGCAGAAGGTGACGTGGGAACAATGTCCGCTGACCTGTTTACGGTGATGTTAATAAATAACCTTAGCGGCGCTCCTGTATCAGGGTAAATAATGTGCACTATGCCTATTTTATCACAGTGTATCACTCACCTGGCGCCTCTGCTGATCCAATGGGTGATTCCGGCAGCGAGGGACCGTTCCCTGGTCACTGAGCGCCATCTACGGGCTAGCACTCTGAATAATCCCAGTGACCCGGGCAGAGTGTAAAGGTCACTTCGTGGCCAGTCTGCGTAAAATTCATTACAGACTCGCCTGTCTAGATATATAATTGAAAATCGTTTCATTAGGCATTAGGATAAGTTTTTTTCCGGGGAGTGGGGTGGAGGGTATACTTCTTGGGATAAGAAATGGAGCATAATCATTGCATTGTTCCCGTACCAATATCTCCAAAATTTGACCAGATGTTTCGATGAGGATATTCATAAAGTTCAATATAAAATACATATTTTCTTCATAACACCGGTAACTATATAACTATAAAATTCAAACGAAGACAAACGAATGAAAATATATTTCAATGTAATAGAGCCTATAGATTTCATTTTTAAAAAAAAAATGCCGACAGATTCATTATTCTTTCGAATGCCTACATTTGAAAATCTTCGTGTCTGGAGAAGCTCAAATTAATCCGGTGGTGTGGTTTGATGGCTCAATATATAGCCCTGCACGTTACTAAGGAGGTATGCTATGAATTGAGACCATTTAATTTCCCGTAGGACCGGTTTCATTTAATTATTGCGCGCTCTGCCAAGATATTGAATAATTATCGTTACGTTGTTGCTTTTCATTTGCTAGCGTTTAGTAAACGCTGAAGATAAAGTTTTAATGCTTCACCGAACTGTTCTTTATCCGCCGAGGTGCCTTCTATTAGGATATCTTAGTCACTCTGATTTGAACGTGGGCTACTGCAGATCTCGGCGTCAGGTGAAGAATCCAACGTGCAGAATACTTTAAAAATAAAATTATCATGCTAAATAAAGTCAGCGAATGAGAATGTCTGAAAGCATTTTTTTGCAGAGAGGAAAACAAAACAATTTGAATGGAAATTTGCCAAAACAAGATAATCAAACTATGTAACCGAAGAGCAAATTTAAATAAAACTACATGATGTTGCGAGATCTACTAAGTAGGTAGTCGCGCCTACTAATAGAGTACATACGACGATAATGATCAATTCTGAGGACCACGCGTGGTTAATAAATGTCGATGTGGTGTGTGTTCTCCTCAGCCCCATTCTAATACTCAGCCGGGTCAGAGCCGGCCGGCAGATTTACTGCAGCCGATGAAGCGTGAGGCGCCATCTATAGGGAGGTGTCAATTAGTTTGTTTCAGCCCGAGCGACAAGCCTTTCCTTTTGGCAACCGGTTCGCTTGACAGAAGCCTGACGCCGGGGTGTCCAGCCGCACTGACCCTTTCCACACCTCGAAACAATGGCAAGGGGCCAAGGCCACACTGCCTCCGGGCTTGAAAGTCCCCTCAGCTCCGGACTCTTACTCACCCACCAAACGTTGCCCCGGGTCACGGCTTCACCGAGGCCGGTCCGAGCACAAATCGCTCTCCAAATTGGCTCTGGCTCGCGTCGAGGTCAGAACAAAGAGGTTGGCCGAGCATTCTCAGTGCACTAGACCGGCGTTGTGAACGCTTGCATACATTCCACATGGTGGAGCTCCGGCACCAGATAACCTCCACAACTGATCCGCAAAACCCTGACAGACACTGCGGAAAGGAAGGGGGATCCTGTACCAGGTCTGTCGCGTTGGAACCGCCTTCCAGGAAACAATAAAGCGGTCGCTTCTCACAGCCCACAGTTGGGAACACTATGAAAAGACAGCCGAACACAAAGCGTCCGGTAACACATCTTTTACCATCGCCTCGACGAGTCTTGTGTTTTGCGTTTTATCTTATGTAAACAGATGTGTTCAGATGCCCAGATCGTTCAGTTTTGGATAGCACTTGAACAATGTAATTATCTGATGCCGCTTTCTTCTGTTGAAGGGATGTTGATGTTAAAATGATTGTGGAGAATAACAGCAGCTTATTGAAGGGCTAGATACAGAAGAAGTGAATGACATTTTACGCCAGAGCAAATCTCAAATTCGGTGCATAGTTATAGTCCGTGAATTAGCATGACAGTAAACCATGAAGTTATTTTTAGTTAAGGCACTTGCGCCTAAACCTTTGCTCAGCAGCCGTGCAGAGGGTTAGGTTTTTCGTGCACCTGATATCATCAACAAGTTGGACCAGCAACTAGGAGTTGTCTCCAAACCGCAGGCGTGTCTCCTGGTGGCTGCTTCAGATCAAACGTCGGCCTTGGGTAACGTGCAACAACAACCTGCATTCCTATAGCACTTTGACCGCAGTGAAAGCGCCCCAAGGTAATTCACAGAAGTGTCATCAAGCAGAGGGAGCTTCACAGAACCATATAATGATTGTTGGGGCAAATGATTGATTAAACCGGGATTAAAGAAAATCAAACAAAATCCAGAGATCAGAAATAAAAACAAACAGAAGATTCTGGAAACAGTAGATCAGGCAGCATTTGTGGAAAAGGGGAGTGGAGTGGAGATTGTGGGACTGTCAGCCTGAAAAGGAAAAAAACAAATTAATTTTCAGTTAGAGAGAGGGACTGGAGTGGATGGAAAGGTCAAAGGGAACTCCCCACCTTGATCAAAGAATTGTTTGGGTAGCTTGGTGAGTGGTGGGTACTGGCAGTGAGGGTTCGGATATATTAAGAAGTAGAGAGATGGAAAGGTTGATCTTCCTGAACTCTGGCATTGTAAAGTGATGAGGATTGGGAGGTGCTGAGGCCAGACCGGAGAGAATGCAGGGATCCCAGTGGGGTTTCAGTCTGGAGAAGGTACAGAGATGGAGAAAGAAAGTGGGTAAGTTGAATATTCCATGTCTTAATTCATGATTAAGTGACTAAAATGTCAGTGATTCAGTCCCAAGTTTTGTGTAATTTTGACCTCTATTTGGATTGTTTAAAGGATGGGCAATCTTTCTTCCCCTCCTTAGACAGTCCCCACAGGATTGAGGATGACTTATTCCCACGCAGATTTTGTGGATTCTCAGGTGGCCGATGAGGTTAATGTCAGAACTGTGGATTCCTCCCCCAGTGGGACAGGTAATTGCCAACAGGGCGGTAGTTTCTGCTGCTTATGCAAGGCTCCTGTGTGCTCCTAATGCATGGTCTCAAGGTTCTCAATGCCATTCCAAGTGTTTCTCCTCCACTTTGAATGATCACAAGCCTGAGATTCACAGAAGTTGGTGAGGATGTTGCATTTCTTCATCTTTGAATCTTTTATTCTGTCTGCCTGGTAATCTCTTCCCACGGAGTGTAGTATGTTTTAGGAGTCTAGTGTTCGGCAAATATAGTCATAGTCAACTGTATATAACTAGGGCCTCAATATAGTGAACATTGGCCAGGGAGTGGACACTCATGCTGGTTTGCTTGACTGTCCAGTGAGCAACTTCTACTGTTCTGTACAAGAACAGGGCCAGCTGTCTCCCTCTGTTAGGCATCACTGACCCCTTATGTGATAACAGTAAATTAGCTTCTGCAATACTGAATATGGGTTTATTTAGCAGGTAATGTGAGCACAGCTGTTTATAGGAGATAAAATGCAAACCAAAGAATAGCTGTGGTGATGTTGGGAAATTGTTATTGGAGACTGATATTTCATGGTGTGCTCTATGTTGTTCTACTGTTGAATACCATTGCAGCAGTGCAACCAGTGCACTGAAACACTAAGGTGTCTACACACTGGTGAAATGAATTGATGTACCATGGATTTTAGTGGCATGAATAGCACTTTATAGCACTTTTGTGGTCATGGCTTTATTGGTCCACACAAAGAAGATTCCCACTTTTAGTTAATCTACTAATATAAGATGCCAAAACAAGAGGGAGGAATGAGAACTGGAAGAACTAGAAGTCACACCTCCGCAAAGAGGTTAAGGCAATTCTGCCTTGCCAATATTTGCATCAATGGAAGTTAATTGTCTCAAAGTTGGATTAGTGTTGGATTAGTGTAGGATTAATGCACTTTTCACCTTTTTCTACTCACTCTCTCCACCCACTGCCACTTTTACTAGATGTCCAATGATGTGCAGCCAGGACTGCTGTCTACCTCAGACTCAGGTCCCTTTACTTAAAGCAGTCAGGGTCAATCATATGTGTGATACCCCAAATGACCATCTCAGGATAGGAGCAGCTATCATCTCCTCCTTGACCAGGTTTATAGGTGAAAGAACAAATTATGAAAAGAAACACTTTTAACCAATTTAGAGAGGCAGAGGGGAGAAGGAAAGTATGTCAGGAAGAGAAGCAGTGCTCCTCAGTGCCTCAAAAGTGTTGGGTCTTCTGCTGATGCTATCCTCACCATGCACCCCACCACCCCATTGTCAACCCTGGTGCCTACATGATCAAGGCCCTCCTCTAGGCTTAACTTGCTGTGGCTGGGCACCTCCAGGTTTCATGAAGTCATGTCTTACAATATCAGATTGACTAAAGTAGAAAATAATATTGTGTGGAGTGATAAAGCCATAACATATTATACTGATGACACAATAATCTTTACAGGCATATGGGCAAACTGATGGGTCAGCACTTATGGTGTATAATAAATTATATGGCATTTTGGCCACAGTGAAATTAGTTATTATTCAATACTGTTAGAGAACTGATTACTTTATGAAATAAAATCATGTAATATAATTCAACAAAGGCTGTAGTTACATCTCATTATTTTATGTATGTATGCAGGAATCTGTTCTGGGTGTTTAAGTACCAGAACAATAAAACAGGACTTTCCACTTGAATGGAAACACACCTAAAGCAAGCCTAAAACAGATATTATTGATGGGGTAAAGAGTCTTTCACAATGATACATGAATAGATTGAGGAATTACTTCTTTTGTTCCAGAGTACAGTTATGCAACATGAAATTTTGGGGAGAAAAAATTGGACAGGTAAATAAAACTTTCCCAGAAGTAGTTTGTACTAACTTAGTCAAATTCTCTGGATAGAACACTCTCAAACATTTACTAAAATACAGTCTTTACTGAAGCACATATGTATTGTTTACTTCAATCTGCTTTTGAAACTGCATGTATACCGATCGCCAATGAACACAGGGAATGAGAAACATCCAGAGAGAGATAGTTAGTTAGGCCTTAAATGTTTAAATAGCCACAGCCTTAAAATGACACTTTGAGAATATTAATGCACTAACACTGCATGAGATTCTGTTGTTTGATATTTTAACAAAACAGTAATCTGTTTAAACTGAAGATGTTAAAGTGGTTTGTTAAGCATTAAGTATTTGCATAGCATAATTTCAAGTGCTATTTTGAGCATTAGATCCACTTTTACATGGTTAGTTTATATTCTGCTATTTCACAAAACAGATAAAACAAAATTATATAATTGTTATGTAAAAGACTTTAGATATCCAATTATCAAATAAACTTAAAATTTGATTCTTATTGCTGACTTGTAACCTGGGCAAAATTGCTGCTGTAAATCAGCTGTCTCTGGAATCTCCCTAATTTTCATTTCTATCAAAAATCAGTAGAATTGAAAAGTCAGGATATTTTATAACAGATGACAGTTCCAGTTTTGGATGGCAAATTTAAAATCTATCCTTACATTTCAGACTCATCGTTCATGTGACCATAAAATTTGATGAAACCTTTTACATCAGGGTTATTTGGTACTACATATAATTGAACCAAATGTTATTTTTCAACTTAACAGTGAGAAAAAATCCATTTTGTTTGTTTGTAGGGAAATAGCTGGATATAAATTATTTACATAAGGGTAGGTCTAATGTTCAATACACAGCACTTGAAATTATGGTGTGCAAATAACTAATGTTTAAAAAACATTAACCTGTTTACTGTCAATGGATTACTCTTCTGTAAAACAAATGATATAAACAAATTAACTGTTCACACATTAAAATTCACAAAGATTAATTGCAAAGCCTTGGTTATTTAAAAACTAATGACTTTTCTAAATTATCTTTTATTATAATCTCTTGCAAATACTTAATCGATAGGGATGATTTGTTGAGCAAACATTTGCTGCATATGATCTTATAGTGAAATACAGTAATGTGCCACTGGTCTGAGACCAGCAGCTGCAGAATTGATTCTGAGGGTACTTATTTATCCCCTTACTGTGAATCTAACTTTTAGGGGTTGGGAAAGTATGCTCAAATGTTGATAAACTTTAAATATTTTTGAGTGCAGATAGGAAGATCCACTTTGTACTTTCAAAAATATTTTTGTTATTGCAAACAATTTAATTTAAGTTTTAATCATATAAATTAAAGGTATGTACACTCTATACATCTCAGACAACCATACCCACAAAGCCATTTCAGGTTTTGATTATATGGTGCCTGTAGGATGAGTCCATGGAGATTTTTTGGCTTCATTATTTGCTGCAGGGGATTATTTAGCCTCTACAGGCCCAATACATTGCATTATGCAGCTGCAGTATTCTAATTTGTCTATCACTGTTTCACAGCATCTTACTTTTCCACTTTAACACTTAACCTTTATGTAACTGAAGCAGCTGTTACCAAAACCAGGCCAAAACATAACATTTTTCTCACCCTAATATCAATGATATGTCTGTAACTTGACAATGATCAGTCCATTTCATTCAAACTTACCCCATGTTCAAGGACACTGAAGGCAAGATTTATTATTTAAGGTGAGTCTGGAGATACCTCTCATAAAGGAAAATTACCGTGTTTTTTTATTTGATGACTGATCCAGCACACAAGTATGTAGTGTACACATCTTAAAATACACAGCACAGGAATAAGCTGACCAGCCTAAGCCATGCCAAGTTTATGCTTTATTCCAAACCCCTCCTATCTTCCCTTGTGTGACACTTATAGGGATCACATTTTATTCCCCTCTTCCATGTACACTTTTCCACCCTCCCCTGAACTTCATCCTTATTTCATTTTCTCATGATTTGCAAGTTGTATGATCACTCTACTCAATGAATTTTTTTTTCTGAATTCCCACTGAAGTCCTTGGTGACTTCTACATATCCGTGTGAGTATCCTTCTGATTTGCTCTTCCCCTCATGGAAATATTTGCTTTTCATCTGCTCTTTCAGAAACCTTCATGATTTTCAAGAAAACTATTGGGTTCCCCATTTGACTTTCCTTTTCAAGAAGAAATCCAGACGTAGCTGTTATCCACATTTTTCACATCACCCTTGTAACTTTGTTTCTACATACTTTTTAGTGCCTCTATTTTTTTCTTTAATATGGCAACCAAAATTGTGCATTGCCCTTCAAGAGTGGTTAAAAATAGGGTAGATACATGTTTGGTATAAATTTACTCATTTTAAATTTAATCCATAACTTAATGCTGGTATGTGCTAGTTTATGGTCTTATCAGCCCATGTCATTAATTTTAGTGATTTATGTATCCGAAAG
>JARFYF010000046.1:14691551-14709488 GCA_030265395.1 Rhina ancylostomus
TAATCTTAAGAGTGAAGAAAACCATGAACCACTTGCACTTGCTTTTGGTGCTTTGGATAGAATGGTCAAGGGGAAATAATTTGAGGATATGGTTGGTAATAAAGAAAAACTGGGATTACTTTTCCCTTCCAGACTGACCCTGTATTCTTGGCTGCTTTGGCAGAAGAGTGTGTGGCCTGAATGAGCCCAATGTGCTCAGCCTTGGTATGGGATGGCTGTCTGTTGTGAGCCAGGTAGGTAACAGCACCTGGAAATCAGAGAATATTTCTACCTTGTATGTGATAGAATTTCGCATGGTTCCATGACTGTGATGTTTGGTTGGACAAGATGACACAAAAAGCCAATATTAAGGGTATAGCTTCATCAGAAACCATTCATTAGTAGCAAGCATTGGTTTCGTTTGAACTGACACACTAAAAAATATTAGAATTTAATGTGTATAAAATGTGCTGAGAACATAGTCAATGAGTTCGGATATTGAAAATTGTTTAAAATAAATCAAAATTTCAATAATAACATGTTAGCTAAGGACCAAAGTAATGTTCTAGGAATTATACATTTATGAGCTTAACCGATTGACCATGAAGTGACAGGGAAAAGCTTTTGATGAAACGGCGAAGAAAATTCACTCGTAATACTTTATATGATGAAGTAGCTTACGTGAGGTGCTCTTGTTTAGTTTATGCAACCGGCGAGCAGGGAGTGGACATCTCAACCTGGCACAGCACCCTTGTCTTGAATAAGCACGAACGGCAAATCGGGATCTGGCACCCAAATTATGCAGCCACCTCAGCACGGGTGCGCTCCGAAACCAGACGAGACAAAAGTGACAAGTAGTGAACACCATCAAAACAAAATCACAGGGTTTCAAATTCCAATTACTGAAATTCACAAGTGTAAAAACTTTTAAAGACAATTTGCTCCGTGCAATGAGAATTTGATTTCAAATAGTTCATAACTCGCCTTTACTATGTTGCCTTTCGTCTTTCGTGTGTTGTTTCGTTCTCATGTGTTAGACTACAGGGCAATGTTGTGAAAGGAAGCACATTATTCGGCAAACAATCAGTCGATGTCTGTTAATTTAATTCCTTTATTAAATCCTTTAATTTAGTAACTCTCGGTTTAATTTAAAAGATCCAGTTTATGTATAAGACTTATCCATTACGAATAATATAGAAACAAAATGAAATTAATAATTAGTTAATCTGCTTAAACATTAGCACATCGAAATACCCAGCAGCCTCAAGGAAATACTCTGTCCACAGTGATATAATTACATAGCTGGGTTGCTATGAACATTCGAAATAATTATATCCTTAAATAGGCTGAATTTCAGATGTTGTCTTAGTAATACATACATCGTTCTTTCATGTTGTTTGCTCCTAATTATCGACAAAATGTGCAGGTTATACGAATACGCCTCAAATAATTTACTGCGTCTCGCTTAATTCAGTTAATGCTGATAGGGTAGTATTAAGGCTACGTTTTGTTTATTGCATCTATTAGACTGTTATATGGACTTAAAGGTGTGGTAATTATACTGTTAATTTTTAAAGATCTGTTTCCCAAGTGAGAACTATTTCTATAAAAACGAGAAAGGCACAATGCTGAGAAAGCGCAGGCGGTGTCGAGTGGTGTAAAGTTGTTTGCGCTGATTCTGCGCAGAGAATTGTGAGTCTCTAGTGGAAAAAAAAGTCACACATGCATACTATGGTTCCAGAATATGATGACTGAATTTACAGTTAAATCGCCCAACTCAGGGACCCTTATAAGAATGTTGACTATAATTACATTGAAAATAAACAGTAATAGTATAAGTAAAATGGGCGAGGATCCAGCAAAATGAGAGTTTAAATTCTCCTTAATTTATTTGAACGCTTAACAACGAAGAACACATTGGAATCGTTCACCTTTACTACTGTTCCAGTTCCATTCGCAGATGTAACAGTATTTATTTTAATATTTTAAAGCGTTGTTTAATTGTGAAAAAAGGCTGCTGGAAAATTGCGGGAATAAAAAAACAACGAAACAGAATTGATTGGTAATTTCTGCTATTTACTGACGACTACAATCGACACATGGCTATACTCGTGTACACACCATCCATGCGTGCATTCGTATGGCCGCGCCGAGCTTCTAGAAATAGAGCACAGGTCCTGTTTTCGCTCTGGAGGGTGTTGTGTAATGAATTGTGAAGGTCTCTAATGGCTGGAGCAGAGTTCCTGTGATGCAGATGGCGGAAATTGAAAGGGGGAAGCTACGGTCTTGCTCTCCTTTACATAGGAAACAGTAAAATGAAGGAATCCCCTTTAGGTGATAGAGCTAGAACAAGCGGGACTGCGGGGTGGGGGGAAGGGGAGAAGGGGAGGAGGGGAGGTCTTTCTCAGTCTCATCCCCTACTATTTCTGGGCACACCTTTCCATTGTTTCTATCCATTAGAAGTCTGTCCTTCCCATTCAGAAATATCGGCTTCTTTTTCCTCGTCCATCTCGAGGATATGAAATATAGCTCAAACATTGCAAATCTTTAGAGAAAAGAAAACAGCATTTTTGTTTTACAGCTAAATTGCGTTTTTTAAACTCATCAAGGAAATAGGCGTATGTTCCAAGGGAATTAGTTAAATCTACGATGGAAAATCAAGGAGGCAGGTCTTCCAACAACTCGTTCTAATTATAATTATATTCATGTCTCTTTCCAAATAAAACAATCCAAAATCACTGTTGACTTAAAAAAAATCTAACTAGTGTTCCTTCAAGCCTGCATAATTGCGAGGTTATACTGCAGATCTATTGGATAGTGGAAGAAACCCCAAGTTGCCCACTCAATGCTTCCATTGTAGCTCTGCTCTTTTGCTCAACAGTTCTGTTGGCAAGTTCTCTAGCATGGTCTTGCTCATCGCGAGCGTGTTCGAAGATCGCCAAGCAGGAGAGAACGAGTTCTGTCACAACTTTATCTAACATTGGAAATTTGCAACAAAACGATTCGTGTTAAGCAGTTCCTCCAACATATCAGTGTGCCGTTTGCTATGCATTAGCGATTTGTCCGTTAGTCAGTCCACCTAAACCCACGGTGAGCAGCAGTTCTCTCAGGTGCTATGCTCACTTTGCCAGAATTCACTGTATATGCGTTTGACATCCATCCAAGCTAGATGGAAGAGTTCTAATTCATAGATTCCCGGAGAGGGGTGGGAGAGGGGAGCACTGCTGGAATGAGCCCAATTTCTACCACAATTCAACTGATCCGCTCGCAAAACCTGCAATCATAGACTAATATGTAACCCAAAACGGCCGGAAGTGCACCATTTAGACTTTGTTATTTTTAATCAACATTGATTTTGGTTGAAGTGCGGACCCAGATCCGCGGGGTTGGGGAACTGAACACGCTATGATGGAGCTTCACCGTTGTCTTCCGCTCTGATCCTGAGAGTCTTCCTTCTAATAACACAATACACGTGTCGTCCTCAGAGCTGATATCCATAGACGCCAGCTTCCAGTTCGAAAACAACGTCAGTTTAAAAAAAACGCCAATATGGAAATGTTGCGGTATAATTTCTCCTGACCTCTTCACACGTATGGGGATCGTGGCATGACTGAATTTAGCAACTCCCACCAAACTCAGTGTGCGATCTGTCAAACATCCCTCTTGTTTCACTCCGCGACCAGTGTGACCTTAATTTTCGGTGGTTTCCGTGCAGAGAGACGAAGGTGATCACATAACCTACAGGTAGGCTTTAAACAGGCGTCAGCTGAATTTAACACCAGAGAAATAAGGATTTTTTTGTGTGTGAGTATGTTCGTCGGTGTGAGAGTTCGGAAAGTGTGCTGATTGATCTGCCTGTAATGCATGGCTTTGGCAATGGAAATAATGCATAAAGCGGCAGATATATTATAGCACTTTGCTTCACTGGGATTACATATATCTTGGATGTGAATACGGTCCAAAGAAGTCTTTTCATGAATCATTTATAACCGTTATTGTAGTTTTCGGATTGTAAAAGACCAGAAACAACATTATTTTAAATCACATCCGCACCTGTATTAAATTTCTAGTCATCGTCATTTGGGTCCTCAGTAGAAGTAGCTCTTGAACCTTTAACATTGTGCTCCCAGAGTGTGGTTAGGAAGGATTTTGTGCGGTCGGGTGGAAACTTTCCTGCCACGTCCAAACGTGTCGTGTAAAAAACAAACTGAACCACAGTACATTAACGACATTTGATGAAGTTTTCAGGGCATTTTGGAGGGTGGCTATTGTTATCTTGCTTGATGATGTGAGATATTAAACAACAACCACGCTCTTAGTTCGCCTCTGTTCCAGATGTTTACTTCAACCTTGCCCCTGGCTGTTGGCAAATGCTATCCTTTTACTTTTCAAGACCCCTTTGGAGTTACTTATTCGAATTTAGTTTGTTAGGTGATTTATTTTCATGGTTTCGAAGTTGTCTGAACTACAAACGGTGCAAATTTTGAACGCTGAAGAGTTAAAATGAATTCAGTTGCGCCTATTCTTCACATCTAACCATAAACGCGATAAATTTAATTCTAGTTTACGGGCTGTTTAGTACAAAAGGCGATTCTTTCACTTGAAATAAACTGCAAACCAGATGCGACGCACCCTATTTAATTATGCCTGTTAACGAAGCTGCCTTGAACATAACGAACCAAATGCAAATTTAGAAATAACATGTTTTATTATGGAAATTGGGAACATTCTTACGTTTCCAATTTCCCTAATAAAACGTTTTTACAGTTCATCACATTCTTAACGTTTATCGCACAGATGCGCCATTCTAGATACAACCGATGAGCGCTGGTAAGTATAAAAATGGCAACTTCGTTGCAAATGCTCACCCAGCCAATTTCAAGGTTATGATCTGAAAACGCCACATTCGCTTCTAAATGGAACAGTGCTCTACATTTTGAACGACTTTTTAACAATAAGTCGGTCGTTTCGGCGCAACATATTCGTTCATGCTCAAGTATCCCGCAGAGGCCGGAGTCCATTCAATTCAACGCTAAGTGTTACTGAAATTATATTTAAATTCTGGGAGAGGCGAAACAATTATTCTCGATTGGCAGCTTCCTCAGGGAAATAATTGATTGGCCTGTTCTGCGTCGCGAATCCTTAATCCGTTACTTTCTGGGAGGATTTTCGCTGTTTGTCCACCTTCCGCTGATTCAAAGTGATTTGGTAACTATTTCATTTTTAATTTAACACTTCGAACGGCCGGTCTCTTTAGGGCAAGTTCCAAAAACAGAACTTAGTAACTTTCCTGAAAAGTGGAGAGAGCTCAAACGAATACTGTTTTCGATCAGATAAAAGCTGACCGCAGCTGGCCATTGGACAGGGTGGAGAGTGTCCAGCTAGGATGAAGAAATGCATATTCCACTGCATTCTGCAACATGTTTCACAGGTGGATCCTACTGCATGTGTGTGTCTGACGCGTTAATCGCGGCACCATTTTAATTTCAAAAACTGTCTCCCTTATAACATAGTTGATGGGATCTTGCCTTGGACCTGCTGTTGTGACCGATGCTCACTCACAGTTAGTTGGAAATAAACAAACCCAAATAAAGACATGCTGGAAATAGTCAGCGCGCCAGGCAGCATCTGTGGAACGAGAAGCAGAGCTGACGTTTCAGACTGATGGCATTTCATCATAACTTTGCAAGCTAGAGAGCGTTTCTACAAATGCGAATGTCCGGGAAAGTGTGAAGGCACAGACCTTGTCGTTTCCCATGTTCAATGTCAAATTCCAAGAGACTGACAAATCCGAGTCCAGACTTTTGGGTGGAGTGCACATTTAACCAGACTTATTCAGCAACAGCTCTGGGCTGCAATGTTTCAATGCTTAATTTGTGTTCCCGAGAAAAGGGCGGTGACAGGAGATTCTTTCTCCAGAATGGCTTCGGCCTGGTTGCCTGTTTAGGCGGGATTGGCACGGGATCTTCGGCGACTCTTTTGTTTTTGCAAATGTCAACTTTTCACAACAAGGATGCGTCAATGAATACGTATGCCTTTGAAATATCGATTCCCTTAATTTTTGCATGTTGGTAAATTAATTGACCACTGTAGTGTGTCTCGTCCCTAGTGTGTCCGTGAGGGGCAGAACCTAGGAGGAATTGATGAGAAGGTGGGAACAGTGAAGAAGGGGATTAATGCACGATTAGTATAAATGGGTGGTTGATGGAAAGCACAGACTTGGTGGGCTGAAGGGCCTGTGTCCGTGCTGTATCTCTCTTTGACTCTAGTTTGCTACTGCAATATGCTTTTTTTTTAACAACAATGTCGGTCCGGTATTTTGTACCAGGGCGACAGACCAGTCTATTTGATTTTATTGATCCTCGGTCATTCTGGAGGTGAAAGCAGCAGAAGTACCATTGTGCCTAATATCTCCAGCCAAGTACATTCTCAAACTGCCCACGCCCGGAAAACTATGCTCAGCTGCTGAAGGTTTTATGTACGAATCGCTGCGACTTCAATATCATGTTCCAATCCAAATATTTTTCTGTGTGTGGGGAGGGGTGGAAAGGATAACTCTTCGCATAATTTTAGTGCTGAGGGGTTTAGGGATTTTGCTATTTTCCGCGAATATTTGCTCAGAATGGTGCCAGTAAAATACTGGGCAATTTCTTTAGTGGGTTTCCCGATCAAGGGTTAGGAGGACGATGCCTGGATCCTTCGGGAAAATCACCTCTTGGGACCGAGCAAGATGATCGATCCAAGTTGTGTTTGTAGGGCTTCCAAACACACAGAGTTCCTGTCGTCCTTTGAGAGTAATTATTTTTCTTTGTGTACTTGGAGGATCAATCCTAATTCCTCTCTTCAAGTCAAAAGATCTCACTTCAACTGTAAGTAATTGTAGACGATCGAAGAATATATGGAATTTCAAATGCAAGGAAAAGGTATGTTTAAGGGATCACTGCGAAACTGGCTTTAGCCCAACGCGGAGCATGGCTTATGAATGTGAATTCAGCGAAGGGCGTTTCAATTCAGCAACCTTCCGGTGATTGCATTGGTTAGACTTCATTCCGAACTGCATTGTTATCAGTTATGGTTCAAAAGTGGAACTGCATTACAACTAAGGAATTAGTGAATCCCGCAAAACCAATTACGTCAAGAATAAACGAAGGGATAATGTGATATTCAGAATTATTCAACTCATTTGATGAGGTGAAATGGTTCAGAGAAGGTTAACTGGACTGATATCCGGAATGGATGGGTGGTTTAATGAGGAAAAGTTGGACAGGCAAGGCTTGTATTTGCTGGAGTTTAGAAGATTGAGAGAGGACTTGATTGAAGCATATGGCATCCTGAGGAAATAGGATCAGTTTAAAAATAAAGGATTTAAGGCAGAAGTAAGGCGAATTTTCTTTCTACCAAGATTATTTGGAACTGTCTTCCTAAAGGGTGATGAAAGCAGAACCTAATATGTTGAAGGCAGAGGCAGATGGACTGTTGATAAGCAAAGGGATGGAAGGTTACTGGCTATAATCTTGTTGGTTGGCACAGCAGGCCTGAGTGGCGAACGGCCCACTCCTGTCCCAATTTGTATATTTATTTGCGAAGAAAGTATAAACACCAGGGTAATCTTCCTCCAGCTCTGGTCTCCTGTGTAAATCAAAAATACAACTTGAAGATTCAATATAACAGTGAACAAAATGAGTTAACTTTTCAAAGGCGAGCTTATGACTAATGGCATTAATTTCTTCACATAGTGATGATTATTTTAACTACCAGAAAAAGCTTATTGAAAAGTCAGTTGCATGTCATGAGTGACAGCAAATCCTTCTTCCCGGCTGGATGAGCTAAACTGAAAACTTCAGCTTTCCACACCTTTAGTTCATTGGCAATGTTATAGAATGTAATTTTCCTATGCATTGTGTTATGAATTCAGTTAAGCTTTGAGTTTCCAGCATCAATTTGCATATGCTTTTTTCCACTGCTCTTGACTCATGTCTTTTATTTTAACTCAACTTTTGCTTCTTACCTCTTGGTGTTCACCAAGCATCTTTTCTTTTATTAATAGATTTCTTCTTTCTTCCCCTAATACCTCCTTTGTGGTATTAATAAATGTGTAAGCTGTTGTTGTATGTTAAAATCTATTTCAAACTCAATAATAAAGTATTTCAAAAATTACTCATTTTTTATTTTTCCTTTTCCCTGAAATGCTACTGTGACTTAAATCATTGTGTACTGGTAAATGAGTTATCCATTGGGATTCCTTTCAATTCTTTAAACAACTTTTCATTCATTGTAACAGATCATAATCACCTACTCCAAAATTTAACACTAAGTATTCCTCAAAGGGTGATGGAAGCAAAACCTAATATTTTTCAGGCAGAGACAGATAGATGCTTGATCTGAAATGTGGACTCTTCACTTCTCTCCATAGATGCTGCCTGGTCTGCCAAGTTCCTCCAGCATTTTGTATGTTGCTCCAAATTCCAGCATCTGCAGTTTCTTGTGGCTCCAAATGCTTGATAGGCAAGGGAATGAAAAGTTTTCCACCACATTCCTGTTGATGTTTCCTAATATTACATTATTTCAGTGATTTTGAGATGTAATTATGTCTCCAGTTCTCCCATCCATACCATCCAGCCAAGACCGCATTAGAAAATGTAATCAATAGCAATCCAATAAAAAACCATAATAATAAGACTTACTATTGTTTCCTTCCTGATAATCAGACTTATTGGCTATTCTATGGTTCACTTATCTGAAGTAATGTTTTATTAATATTGTTAGAGCCAAATAATTTTGCAGAAAATCAGTTGCTTGAGCATTTGACTGATCATGAAATGCACATAAAGACATTCTAAATCAGAAACTAATATAGAAATGTCACATGGTTTGCTGCTCTTCTCATCACAGTTTTAATGATTGGTATAGAAACATGTGTTATCTTTAAAGAGTCTTACAATATTGAGATGTACAGGCCACTAGGGTATACCATCGTATGCTTTTGTTTGATCAAAGTTATTGGAATTTCACAGGAATTTAGTTTCATATGAAGTAAAAAGTAAACCATTTTGGCTGTTAAATGGTTAAAACATGTATTAAAATGTTCTTTTAATCCATCTGTTCAATTGAGTTCCATTTTGTTTATCTTGATTTGGTTGTTTATTTTGAGTTAAACAGGTTAAGAAGATTTGTTACTTTTTGTTACTGGGAATTTGATGAGTTAGCTGCTGAAAGCAAGAGTAGTGATGACAAAATATAATTGGCCTTAGGTCTTTTGGTTGGAGGAAAGGAAACCAGATAGTCTTTTGCTCCTCACACTAATTCACAAGGTACTGTGAAAGTGAGGAATCATGGATATAAGATGTGGATAGATTGAGATGAAATGATGCAATATTTTTGACCAATTTCCTCCTGAGATAAGCATCATAATATTGTCAACCATTGTGTATAGTAATGGTATTAGGATTCCTTCTTGAAAACTAATAAAAAAGATTGAAAAAGAAAGAAAGGATTCCTTCAGTGGTGGGCATGAAGAGTCATGCATAAAAATGTCATCAGAATTCTTCAACCATTTAAAGATCAAATTTAAACATTCTAAATTTTGATACAATTTCAACTTCAGTTTAAAATACTTCCCTGAATTTTATTCCACTATAATCCTGTTGAAATAAAAAAAGACCGATAAGTAGAAGTTATTGTTCTTGATCAAATATCTGAAATTGGTATATTTTGTCTGCAATCAAAGGTATGAATGAATGGAACAGGATGACACTATTAGGAAAGAAAACTGGACATCTCCCATCTTAGAAAGTATCTAACTACAGTTCTCCTTGGATGTCTTTGTCTTTAGGAGACCTTGGATATCAGTTCAGTGCAACAATGCAATATTTGACAAAATGCTTCCAGAAAATCAAACATGACAACCATTGATATTTTTGCTGTATTTGTGCCACTATGTATTTTCAATTCACTAACTTCAAATTTCATTCACTTCATTGAATGAGATAGAATTAATAAAACAAGAACTTATACAAAATCTCCATTACCTTTTCATTCCCAACCTTTGCTGTCTTGGTTGTCACGTTACCAGGACTGGTCCAGACCCAATGTGTGTACACAGAACCCTACTTAAAAAATGCTATTAAATTCTCTGCAACATACAATGGGGAGTCACACAATTCAGAGATAGCCATGTGTGCTGATGCACTGTGCATATTCAGCCTACTGATAACTACAAATGATTATTAAAAGTGAAAATGTCTTGTTGGGGGACAAAAGAGATGGCAGATGCTGGCATCTGGAGCATGTCTTATTGGGAGATTTGCAAATTAGGTACAGTGATTAATAGTAATTCATTTGTACTTTTTAACTTATTTGGTGACAGGACAGTCTCCTTTAAGATGCTCTTAAAAATCTATTTTTGATCACTCTCCACTGGAATCTCCTACTGTGGCAAAGAAATTTATCTTTTATTGATAGCAATCCATGTTTGCCACATTATATTTGCTATGTTTTGCTAAATTAAACTCTTCACAAAGCTGAGTTATTGTTGTTGTTATCATTGGGGCATCTTAATACTTTGAGGCAGCTTAATTCAGCTTCACATTCTTTTCCCTCCAGTCATGTAAATTAACCTCCTTCAATTGCTAGCCCAATTGTCTTTTGGAAGTTGATTCCACTACCCAAGTGCGTTTAGATCGCTTTTATACAAAGTAACAAAATCTATGACCATCATAATAATTTATAAGGACAACAAATTTCATTCCAGGAAGATCAACATCTGTTCTCCACACTTTCTATTCTTCAGCCCATCATATACCCAACCTATCACTTTCCCTCAGTCCAATCACTTTCTATTCTCCAAATGTGACACAAGGTACTTAATCAAATGTCTTTTGAAAGTCAAATTTACAATATCTACAGCACTACCTTCAATAACCCTTTGTTACTTTGTCCAGGAACTCAGTTAGATTAGGCAGGTACACCTTGTAACTCTTGTTTCTAAAAGTGGGAAATATCTTGAAAATAATCTGAAGTGGGTGGTAGCTATCAAGACCTCTTTCCCTTTTTGAATAGTGGTGTAACAATTGCAGTCCTCCAGTTTCCTAACAAAAGAAAATTTGCTTTTCAAAAGTGAACTGAAGCATGGTGAGACCTTCCGCTTCTGTTTTAGATCCATCTTTACCTCTGTCAACAATCTAGATGAGCTGACACATACTTATAATAAGGCCATGCAGCCATTGAGTCCATGCTAGTTCCCAAGGGAGCAATCCCATTAGTCCTATTCTCCATCCCCTTTCGTTCGTGCACCACACTCTCACATGTCATTAATCTTTGACTGTGTGCTTTGATGTACGTGTGAATAATAAAGACATTTCGTCTTATAATTTACACCAAGGGTAACTTACTGTCACCTTACGAACAAATCTTTGGGATATGACAAGAAGCTGTATCACTGGGAAGAAACCCGCAGGGTCAGAGGGAGTATGTGTAAACTGCACAGACAGTACCTGAGATCAGGATGGAACCCACTTTGCTGGAGCTGTGAGACAGCAGCACAGTTGCTACACATCCGTGCTGCTTAGATCAATTTCAAGTCACCCCAAGAGTACAATCAGTGCGAACCTCAGCCCCAGTACAAATACAACCTGTGCATTTTATGTATGTATCCCTTCCCTCACAACTGGTCTCAGTGGTCCAATAATCTAAAACCCTATATCCTGCACCACCTTTTCATGTGCTGGGTTCTTTCAACTCTATCAAAGTATGTTTGTGTACTGCAAATCAATTAAATTTGGTCAGTTAACTTTGACTTATAACTGCCTCATCTTATTTCATAAAATTTTTATTCTACACAATATCTCTACTTACTCCTTATTTACTGGGATATTAATTTCACAATCATATTAGTGACTCCAAAATATTCATTCAGCTCTTCGGTCATTTCCACTACTTCGAAAAGAAAATGTAGTTTAAGATCCCTGTCTCAGTCATTTAGCAATCTTTTCTTTCTAAAACATTTATAGATAATTTTTTGCTTTGCATTTATGTTACCTCTGATTGTTTATGAATTTCTTTTCCCTTCTTCCATTGTCCTTCAATTTCCCCCCAAAATATTTATGTTATGGGTTTTGACTGCATCTTGTAGCTGCCATTTTTAATAAACCAATTTCAGTTGTATTTTAATCTTTGTGCCTTTTCATTCAGGAAGTACTAGTTTTGCATGCTCTGTCTTTCCCCTTATGGGAATATGTTTGGTTTGTATTCAAACAATCTTTTGATTCAAACGTTGCCTTAGTTTATTTAACTTCTTTGGTCAATCAGTGTTTCCAGTGGAAATGTAGTACACTGAAGATCAGTGGATACCTTACAATATACATCATCATGAGTTGGAAATTGGTTTGGAGCATGTTTGACAAAATGCAAAAGGAAAGAATTAGTGCTATTCAGTGTTCATATCAGAGCACACTGCCAACAAAAACTGCTCAGCATGTTACAATCATATAAATTTTTAGGTTAAAGACCAATTGATTTTCAATCCTAGAGGACATGCACTGAAAATGAGAGGGGGAAAGTTTACAGATGTGTGGGGCAAGTTTTTTACCCAGAGACTGGTAGGTGCCTTTGAACATGCTGCCAGGGATAGAGGTGGAAGCAGATTTGATAGTAGCGTTTCAATAGGCTTTTCAGTAGACACATGAACATGCAGGGAATGGAGGAATATGGATCATGTACAGGCAGAAGAGATTTAGTTTAATTTGGCACAGACATCATCAACTGAAAGGCCTGTTCCTGTGCTTTATTGTTTTATGTTCTATGATTTGGCTTGAGAAATTCTAAGATTAACACAGTGCATTAGAGACATACAGCACCTTGAAAGAGTTGAGAGGACCTGGCACAAGGAAAGGTGGTGCAGGCTCTAAGGTTTTAGATTATTGGAGCCTTGGGATCATTTGTGGGAGAATGGACACATGTGAAAGATGGACAGGTTGCATCTGAATCAGCTTTGCAGGACTGCTGTTCTTGCTGAGGAATTAGATACTACAGTTGGGGTGGATTTAACCTAATTTGGTGCACCTAGAAATATTGGAAGAGTATATAAAAAAATCAGAGGACTGAAAGATATAAAAGAGAATAATTAGAACCAGCTGAAAAATTGAAGGGAGCATTAAGGAAAACATCAAGATTAAATGTGCATGAATTAAAATGCTGGAAACATAAGTCATTGCCTGCAGTGTGAAAACAAGCCGCAAATTGCTGCATAGGATTATAACATGACTAGATTAATAGCGACATGGCTCAAACAAGGTCAGGAGCAGGCCCATAATATTTCTAGCTACGAAGTATTCAGGAATGATAGAGGGGAAAAAAGGAAGCATGGCTGCATTGATTAAGGATAGTGTTTGAAATATAAAGCATTTACTGAATGGTTCTAGAGTAATCTATTCAGTCAAGCAGAATGGGAGCTGCTTTTTGTTAGAGGTCTAAAAAGTGAAAGAGAGAGAGGGGGGAAATTGTACAGAAGAATTTCAATGATGTGACAAAAATAGAGTAAACAAGAAGACTTTAATTACCCAAATGTAGCTTGGGAAAATGTAATGTTATGGGAGGGAAAGAAGGTAATTTCTAAAATGTGTCTGAGGGGACTTTTTTTCATCAATTAGCCTTTTATACAAAAAGATAGGAAGGAGTATTGACTTAGTTCTTGAAAATGAAGAGGTGTAAATAGAAATTATTACAGGAGCAGATCATCTAGCTGGCTACAAAGATGAGATAAAAACAGAAAATGCTGGAAACACATAGCAATTCAGGCAGCTATGCATGAAAAGAGAAACAGAGCTAATGTTTCAGGCCTCAGACACTCCTAGAGAGATGGCTATCCTTAAACTGAGCAAAGCACTCCCCAATCTCTTGCATCATAATATATACCACTCAAATGTCCAAACAGGATAGAGCTGGGAAAGATAGAAAACAAGTTAGATTTAAGTTGCTGAGAAGTTGGGGGAGGAATGGATAGGAAAAAGGGAATGTCACTAATAAGGTAAGGCCAGCGTTGCTGTGGGGATAAGTTGTAGAGTTCATGTGGTCAATAGGTTAATGTGAGGAGGGAGAGAGGGAGAGAGAGGGAGAGAGGGAGAGAGGGAATAAAGCTGTGAGATGAGGCAGTTAAAAAGTGCAAATCCCAGCAAATGGACATGTAATGGTGTGAAAGGCAGGGCTGTAGTCAGACCCAGCTGGTTAGGCTGTACTAATCAGCGAGAAAAACTGACCCAATGTCATAGATGGATGACTAATAGCAGAAAAAGAAACAGCAGAAATTGATACAGGCAGAGAAGCAAGTTACCTAAAGTTGTAGAATTTGATATTGAATCTGGAAGGCTGAATCATTCTGAAATGGTGTTCTTACTCAACTTTACACTGGGTATTATTATAACAATACTAGACATCACAGATGGATAGTGCAAAGATGGAGTGAGGTGGAGAATTAAAGAGGCGAGCAACAGGGAGCTTTGAGTTGCCCCTGCAGACCGAATACAGGTACTCTGCAAAGCAGTCACCCAATCTGAGCTTGGTTTCTCCAGTACAGAGGAGAGTGCTCCATGTAACTTGAATGTAGAATGGAAGAAGGGCAAATGAATTGTTGCTTCAGTTGGAAGGACTGCTTGTGTCCATGGATGATGGGAAGGGAAGAGATAAAAGAAGACCTATGAGATATGTAGGAAGTGCCGTAAGAATGATACAGTTGTTTGGGATGGACTTTCATGAAAACAAGATGACTTGATTTAAAATAATTATGGAACTACCAAAGATAAGCTGCTCAACTGGTGAAGAGCTAATTTTAATGCCTCAGGAAGTGACCTTGCACAGAGAGACTGATAAAGTTGATTGCAAGAGAAAGTCATTTTTGGGGGATGGAAGACAAAAAAGGAAGAGATTGTTCAGATATAGACAAGAAATAACCTGGAAAATTATGGTAAGTACAGGAAATTTTTGAAAAAAAGAATGAATATACAGTGCAAAGGGAGGTCTTAAGAAAATATTAGCAGGCACAGAACCCTACTAAATTAGACTGAACCTACTGAGTTAAACTGAACCCTAATAAATTAGAAACATTATTGGGTAAGGGGTTAGCTATTGAAAAACAGAATGTGGTGACTATCCAAGGGGAAATACTTTTGGAGAGGAATGGGTAAAATATCAAGTATTTACTTTGCATCTTCTTCCCGATGGAAGTGGATGTTATGAAGTTTGTACTGAAAGGGCAGAGAGAAGGGCAGGATTATAATAGAAAGAATACTGATAATATTAGATTTATTGAAAGTTGACAAGTCACTAAGTCCTGATGGAAGATAGCTTATGTTACATAGTGGTCAAGAAAGTGGGGGACAAATTACTGAGGAAGCTACAGTCTAGTCAGCCAAGCATACTGGTGGGGAAATTATAGTAAATCAGTGGTGGGCAGAATAAATTTTCATTTCTAAAGGCATTGGGATAATCAAGGAGGTGTGTGTGGTATTATTTAAAAAATGTATCTGACTAAATTGCATATTTTGTTGAGATAATGGAGAACATTGACCAAGGAATGCAATTGACATATGGAGTTTGGGAAAGCATTTGAATAACTATCACATAGAAGGCTTATTAAAAAGGCAAGAAGATCACAGAGTTAAAGGAAACTGATGTTATTTGTTGCAAGATTAGCTAACTTGCAAAGATGGTGATAGACAATGCAATAAATAATTTTGAAATGGTTTTGAATGGGTATTTCAGGATGAAGAACTTTCAAGATTATTGACTACAGTGAGGATTGTGAGACCAAGTGTGACTTTTCTTTTAAAGAACCAACACTGGAACTTCTATACTGTGTTTTTCTGAGTTCTATGGTTAATATCTCCTGGTTCTTGATTACCAACCTTCATTCAATGTAGAAGCTAATAAAATGTGAACAATCAGGCTCTCAACAGGAAATGCAGGCTCTACAAATATTGTTATTTGCCACCTTAATGGTGGCAAACACATAAGTACAATAACAAAAGACAAAGTGTCAGTGTCCTACTCAGTATCATTATGAAGCTCTAACATCACAGATTCCAAGGCTCAACCATCCTGCCTATAGCATTGAAGACTAGTGTATCAGAGCTTACATTTGTTCAGCAATGTGGAGAATTGCCCATGCAAATCCAGCCATAAAATAGATAAAATAAATATAATCCCTCCAGTTACTGCCATATCAATTTATGATTATCTATAAATTTATGAAAGGAGTCAATAAAGCCATTAAATAAAAGTATCTGATCAATAAACTACTCAGTTTGGATTCCATCAAATTCATGACACCAATGATCATCACAGTTTCAATCAGACATAGAATCAAGAGCTGACAGCCAGAGGGGAAGCAGATAGTCGCTTTCAGCATTAAGGCAGCATTTAATCAAGTTTGATAACCACATCACCAGCAAAAGTGAAGGCTTTGAGTCAAAGGGAAATCACTCTGATGGCTAGAATTATTTCCAATACAAATGAGGTTGGTTATATTGGTCGGAAGTAACCCATGGAATCCGAAGACATCATTGGTGGAGTATGCAAGGAAAGTGTTTCAGCCCAACTATACAGAAATTTCTTATCAATTACATTAATTCCTGTTCATTGACAATTCATTTGTATTCAGCCCTCTTCACAAATCCTCATTCCAAAAGGTAGGTCATGAAAACCTACAGCATGACCTGGATAACAGTCAAGATTGGGCTGAAAGTTTTGGGACAACTGTCATGCTACTTAAGTGCCAGATAATCATTTCTTTAAACAAAAAAGTCAAGCAATGAATCTACATCATCAATGGCATCACCAGCACCAGGTCTCCCATTGCTAACAATATGGATGAATCATGACAAGCAGAAATTAAATTGGATCAGATGTACAAAAATCATGATTCACGAGCCTGGATATACAGCAATCTGATTCATCTTCTTTGGCACTCCAAACTTTTCCATCTACACATAACTCATCTAGAATTTGATGGAATAAAATAGTGCCTTAGCAAAATTGAAGTCAATGGGAATGGGGAAAGCTCTTTGCTCTAGTCATAACTTGCACACAGATTGCCAAAAGGAAATTATTTCAACATCAGAACTGGAGGTCCTAGACCTAATTATCTTCAGCTGCTTCATCAACAGCCTGTCTGCATAATTGGGTTAGAAATATGGATCAGTGGTGAGAAATCCCATTCACAATTCCTTTGTAAACAATGCATCCCATGCCTGTATGCAGCAGGACCTTGTCAGCTTTCAGTTGGCATCCATATCTGACAGGTGCCTAGCAATAGTGATTTCTAATTCCAGGCATCAGAATCCTTGGGGTGGGGTGCAGCATTTGAGAGAATGGGGTTATATGGTGATCAGAAAGAACTTAACAATCTACATAAATACCATAGCTCACTTTTGGACTTCCAAGGCATGTCTGGGTGGAAAGCACCTGATTTGAGTGCAGCTCCAATAAAGCTCAGGGAGATCAATGGCATCCAGGACAATACAATTCACCTGCTTAGCACTTCATTCTCCTTCTTAAATGTTCACTCTCTCCATCAATGACACACCATGACGGCATGGTGACACCAAGATAGAGGGAGGAGTAGAGAGCATTGAGGAGACGAGCAGGTTGCAGGGTGACCTAGATAGTTTAGAAGATTGGGCTAGGAAATGGCAGATGAGATTCAATGTAGAGAAATGAGCAGTCGTACATTTTGGCAACAGAAATAAGTGGGCAGACTATTATCTAGAAGGTGAGAGAATTCAAAGTACTGAAGTGCAAAGGGACCTAGGAGTACTCGTACAGGATACCCTAAAGGTTAGCCACCAGGTCGGATCTGCAGTAAGGAAAGAGAATGCTATGTTGGCATTCATCTCGAGGGGTATAGTGTTTAAAAGTAAGGAAGTATTGATGAAGCTCTATGGGGCACTGGTGAGGCCTCATTTGGAA
>JARFYF010000046.1:14728441-14742444 GCA_030265395.1 Rhina ancylostomus
TCAGCCCATTTACGATGAACAAGTAATAAATATTGATAAAGATCTGCATATATTCAAGCTGTTATTCGATAATTTGGTGAGACAATAAATACAGCTTTTCCATTTAAAAGCTTTTTACTTTCCCCCTTAATGCGATTTCTTAATGGCTAAAAAACAGCTTCAGATTATTTTGCCGATGTATTTTGTAAACACGTTTCGCATTCACAAACTAACAGCTACTTTGATACAAAGAGACGAAGCATTAGGCTTTGTATGCAGGTTACAAATTAGGCCTTGATCGAAGCCATGTTTTGTATATTACTTACTGCATTAACGCTGCCTGTTTAACCGCGGCTGTTATAATTCGTGTTTACTATGCACATGAATTACAGATCGTGTTTGTTTGTTCAAGTTGAACAATCAACCTTTCCATCAATTTGCTTGTACAAAATAAAGCTATGTATCAGTAAATACTGAGCGAGGTCTCCAGCGGCATATATTATCTTTGAGATTGGTCGAAATTAATATTTTCTGTAGTGAGGGCTTTGCACAATTTATCAGTCCTGCACTAGAAAACGTGTCTCGTTTTATTTCAGGCGCATGTTTCCTAGTTACAAAGTGAAGGTGACCGGGTTAAATCCGAAGACAAAATACATCCTTTTAATGGACATCGTACCGGCGGATGATCACCGTTACAAATTCGCTGATAATAAATGGCAAGTCCTGCGATTTATTTGTGTCTGGTCGATCACATTCACAAAATAACAAAAAGTCGTATGCTAGTTAGTCTGAACAGATTCGGATTAGCGCGGTAACGGAGTTCCTTCGCTGGGGAGATGCGAATGATTAGTCTTTCAAAAGCGTCACTTGCTGTTCCACGGGTCGGAAGCAGCACATGCATAGTGTGTAAAGGAGGCCGTGCGTGGATAAATTCTAAATGGTGTATGAGGTTTAATTTAAACAAACACGTGGGGGTTTTAAATCGACATTTCTCTCAGGTATCTTGAGCATGTCGCTTCCTAGCAGAGACTCTGCAATGTAGATTCAGGAGTTGGTTTCAACGTGTATAAAATATTCTTTGAAAGCGACACCTGCTTTATCGTTGTCAATGCTCTTTGTGTGCTCTGTGTCTAGACGGGATGAATGTAGAAGTTTAGCTCCGATTAATCTGAGCATTTTCCATGCCTTATTTTCTCAAGGTCTGTGACGGGGAAGGCAGAACCCGCCATGCCAGGCAGGCTGTACGTTCACCCAGATTCACCTGCTACTGGAGCTCATTGGATGAGACAGTTGGTCTCCTTCCAAAAGCTGAAACTTACCAATAACCACCTGGACCCCTTCGGACACGTAAGTGCTGAGCTCATTTTATTTGAATTCTATTTCTTTCCATTAAGTAGCAGGACTCCAATTCTCTTCAAAACTCCGCGAATCTTAATAGTGTACAGACAAACATTGCATTGAGCGTTAACAAGGATATCCCGAAAGTTAAATCCTGCCAAACTGCTTGCCGAATGGAAATGTAATGAACTTAACTGGGTTTGGCCTACGAAGGGTTAACCAGAGAGTTGGAGGGTGATGGAATTTGGCGTAACACGAATAATTGTTGTTGGTTTTTTCCTGTTGCTATACATCCTAGAAGTGGACATTAACAAGGTTGCTATTTCAACTGCGGCATTGGGCCAAGTAATTTTTTTTAAAGCGACGCACCAGGAATGCAATGGTTTGCAAACACGAGTTGAGAATGGAACCTTTCACTCCACCTGAAATTAATGGTCCCGAACACACATTGCCTCATTCTGCTGCGGTGCATTGTGGGACACTGGGAGGTCTGTCTTAACATAAACAATACGAGTATTATGAAGAAGGCACACGTGTTCAATTCCCCGCTTTTGCCCATCTAGACTTTCGAATCCAATCGATGTTGCATTATAAAGAGTAGTTCAAACATTCTCCTTTAAGGCCCCAATGATTTGGTTTGTTCCCTTTTGTTATTTGTTGTAAAATGAGTGCAGTTGCTCCATTTGACATATTAAAGCACTTAAAAATGATCACATCTCTGCTGGCCTGTATTATCTGCGAGGCTTACCTCGAGACAAGAATTAACGTTAGAAAACAGAACCAAAACACAAGTTGAAAATATCAACTTTAACAGTTTTGCTGAAGTTTCGGAATATTCTCCTGTCAGAATAGAGAGCTGTGTTCCCCAGACATTAAGCACTTCGTTAGGTAACGGTAGCCTTGGAAACTGCCGTGCAATGGATGGAAGCCCGATGGAGGCAGCCTTCCCTACTGTGAAAAGGCGGCGATTGCTAAAATCTCTCTAAACAAACGGATAGAGACGCAACAATGAGAAATTCATTTAACAAATTGCTAGATGTAACCAGTACTGGTAGCCTCTCAATTAAGTGGGATGTAATGAAATTAAAAATCATTAGATCGTTCACCAGTGATGTCTGGGGCTTACGGGACTGTCAAAGCAATTTAACTAAGCCTGGGGGATGAGAGGGACTCCAAGAAGAGATGACTTGGAGGGTCGGCCATCGCGGGACAAGCAGCGTCTTTCTGTCGCCAGATTCGCTCCCAACCCTTCCCCCCTACCCACCAGCAATCTTGGCGATCTTGGAATAATTGCAGAATGAGTTCTTCGAAAAGTCACTTTGGCATTACCAGATGCTTGAAACGTTTTAAATCACATTTCTTAAAATGAAAGACAGCGTGTCCTCCTAAGGGGTCGGCTGCTAATGGAAGGGGTTTAGGAAATTGGGTGTTTTCCAAAACAAGATCCCAGCCACTCTGTGAAAATCTACCCAGAATGCCAGCATTCCCCTGTCTTGACTCGAACAAGTTGCCATTGGGGTGAGAAATCTTGTGGAAGTGGGGACATTGAAAAATTGGTGTACGACGACCTTTCCCTCAGCTTTTAAATACAAAGATGATAATTTCCTTCCTCTTTTCCCTTTTTGTATTCTGAGTTTTTGACGAGAAGCCTCCTGTTACTGCAAATGCCCAAGTTGACAAAACAGCTTAATTTAGACACTTAATTTTTGTCCAACTATAACTGCACTTATCTTCTTTTGTTAGATTATTCTAAATTCGATGCACAAATACCAACCCAGGCTCCATATCGTAAAGGCCGACGAAAATAACGGATTCGGCTCGAAAAACACTGCATTCTGTACCCATGTTTTCTCTGAAACCGCCTTTATCGCCGTGACGTCCTACCAAAACCATAAGGTAAGGATTTTCTGAGGGAGTCTGAGCCACGTAGAAGCCATTCGCTCACTCACACCCCTGCAATCCCAAATTTCAGTTCCTACTCGTTGTTTGTAAAGAGAAGCGACAGCCAGGCTCATTGTCATATTGCTGACCGGGCCAGAGTGGATTCGGGCCACGACATGGACAGGTCACGATCTATAAGTAACATTGTTACTGGGACACATTGCAAACAAACGCGACGCTTTGGATCTATACTTTAATAATTAATATCATGCACAGCCATTAAAGATTTAAACACTGCTTATTTACGTAACGCGATATTTACATAGTTGACCAGGTTCTAAGAAAATAAAATGGCTGAGATTCAGATGATATGTTTGCAGTAAATTTTAGACCACCAGGTTACAAGCCCCAAACTGTTTTTGTTCTTTTACTGGGTGCCGATGGATCGCAATATATTTTGTAAATTTTCTGCTTTTATTTCAGACGTCTAGCATTTGCGAATGACGTCCTTTATATATTTCCGTTAGGATTCTTGTGAGTGGGTTGCATTATATGAGGATAACTCGCCACATATGAAAAGTTTAGACTAATTTTTAACTTCCGCCCTTAGTGAAATAACGCCATTTGGGGAATTAGTTGAGGATTAAAATTTCAAAGATCAACAATCACTCTGGCGGATGTCATTGAACGATCTGAGAAGGCAGAACAGCACATTTTATAGCTTCACTCAATTGCGCTACGCGCCCGGTTAAACAATTGACGGGCAAAAACTTTCTCCTGCAGCGATTATTTCAGGAAAAGGTCGATGCTTGGAGTAGGAATCCGTTTAACTTTCCAACCACAATCAAAGTTAAAAAAAGCCCCACCTGCAGTTCACCAATTGTAAAATGGAACTGACATTTATCATTGTTAATGGAAAAAGGTTGCGTTTCCCTCCAAGTGCAAGGTTTGTAGCATTAGACTTGCGTTTTAAATTTAAGAGATCAATATTCTTCATTGGATTGTAAAATGTTCCAGGGAAACGTGATTGAAAAAAATACCTATATGGTGTGGGTTTTGGGATTCAAAGTTTTAACTAATTTAATAGTAGGAAGAACTTTCATTGCAGATTAGCCGCGCCAATGTCTGTACCTTGGAAGCCCACAATTTCAAATTAATTCGAAACGGGACAAACGTTGCTGCAGGTTGAAACAAAAATAACAGGGTGACTTTTTCGGCTGACAAGCAAATCATTTTTAACTCTTTGCAATCTATTGCTTGAGCGTCCAGCTTCCTCAGTAGATCTCGCTACTAAGACCATCTAATGTGTTAAACTCTGACTTAGTTTGACATCCTCTTCCCCAAGAATCGGTACACAGCAGGGCAATTACTTAAAATTGCACAGAGCACAGTTGCTCCCCAAAGGTTTTTGTTTTGCTTATTACAATTGCATTCTGTTATCCATTTTATTAAAATGGACGTGCAAAGTATAAAGCCAAAGTTAGGTTTTATAATGTCTTTAAAACTTTCTAAAATAACGTGTGTTTTATTGTAGAACTAATATTTAATCATCATCAATGTGTTTGTAGCGCTCACTTAAATTGAGATTAATCGTACGTTTAACAAAAGTATTACAAAATGCAAGCCATTATAAATATTGAAAATAATGGCGTGCTATGAGATACATTTCTAATATATAACTCTCTGAAAACAAGAAATCATGGGTGTACTATTTGAAATATGAAATACAGTTTGATTATTTCATATCAATTATTAAGATGGATGTTGTAAAATCAAATAATGTAGAAATTTAATGAAACAAATGATAGTCTTTCGGCTTATATTACCTGAAGTAGTACCTGCATGTATTCCTTTCAATTGACCAGTGTAATCATACCCTGACATGTTTTTCCTCCGTTGTGCTTTGCCTTGTATCTCCCTAACGGAACGGGGTTCTTTCTTCATTCCTACGACTAACCTATTTGATCAAGTGGCAAGCTCCTAAGGTTCGCGGTTACGCTGAGGTGTATTACTTGCCCACGACTTGCAACTCGTGGAGCCGCTGACGCAATCCGCGGGGGAAAATATCATTTAAAATGAAATGCAACGAATTTTCGTAGGGGACTTTTCAGAATACCCAATACAGTTTTTTCATGGCTTTCAAATGAAAGAAAGGCAGGTTTTAATATCAGCAATATCCCTTTACAGATTGCTCCAAAGTATTCACTGCAGGTTATTTAGTTGTGTGAAATATTGCCCTCACATTTCCCCAGCAGTGGGGATAATTATTCACGAGGATAGCATCTTTAATCTTTTGGGTCTTATCCACTTCACTGAAATAATAAAAGCCAGGTTCTATATATCGTCAATTTCAATCGGACCTGGCTAATTTATTGGATGCTGGCCAGGGCTACTGGTACACCAGTAATACTTGGCACGGACGTGTCCGGAGTCGACTGTGGTCGCCCTGGCAGACCTAAACCAGAATGGTCACCCAATTGAACCTCCAGTCAATCCAGACAAAAGAGCGGCGAGCACGTGTGTTTGGAATGCATGCTCATAGAAGTAACAGTAAATGACTTTATATGAAGTCTCCAGGAAGTTTCCTGGACAAGCTTAGGCACTTTTATAACGCCTCTTTGAATTGGGTATACAATTATTCCGCAACGAAATCCAATTCAAAGGCTTTGAGATTCCGTTTTACCAGGTTACCAGGCGATACTGACACATCCAAATCAATATGAATACCGGGCCACCTCGCAGACAGACAAAACTAATTGTAAGGCTTACATGACCCCCTCAGTATTACACAATTCAATGACGGATTAAAGTTAACCAGCATTGCTACAGATTGCGCCAAGATCTGTTGAATCCCGTTTCAGCATCAGAATATCTGTCAAAATGTTGGGAAAGTATGAGTGAAAACTTATATTTTCTTTAAACACGAAAAAAGCTGCACTGTGAAGTAAGGAATGTTCAAGATGTCAAAACAAAAATAAATGACTCAGGTAGGCACTTAAAATCCATGTCCAATGCAGCAGACTTGTTTGCATTGTCATTATTTTCATGGGAAATGTTTAATTGGGGGTTCCATTTGGAAAATATTTTATGTCAATGTGCTGTAAGAAATTTAAAGCAATTTTATTTTTTTAATGCAGATTACGCAACTTAAAATAGAAAATAATCCCTTTGCAAAGGGATTTCGCGGGAGCGATGATATGGAGTTGCATAGAATGTCTCGGATGCAAAGGTAACTCGCGTTCACACTCTGCGTTGCATGAAATGGACCAAATGCCAAATATATGTTGTCCAGCCAAACATATACAATAATTTGCATTAGTCACGGTTGTAATGTGGGGAATCAGATATAACTGAAGGTGCAGCAAACCTGACTCATCTGCTTTCTGCTGTGTGGATAGAACACCGTTAAGGACAATTTTTTGAAAACCAGAGCCTCTATTAATTACCTTGTACTAATAACCCTGCTTCATGCACAGAGCTTGTAGATCATGAGACTATTACATGAAAATGTTGTTGTAGAACTTTTCAAAACTGGTCACACTTGGCCTTTAGACAACACTATATTGGGTCAGATTTTCCAAGTGCAGATTGATCCAAGAATACTTTTACTCGAAAATTGAAATCAGGCGTCCGCTGACCCTGGCCAACGAATGCATGCCTCAAAGTAAGGCCTGAAAGCAAGCATTCGTTGGCCTTGAGTAATCCATTATATTGGCCGTAAACAAGAAAGCGGAGGATTTTCTAAAACAACATTATGTAGCACAGAAGAGGCTGTTCGGCCCATTGTGCATGTGCAAGGGTTGCCTTGCACCGCCTCTCTACACGTTCTCACAGCCCCTGACATTAGAATTGACAGAGCGATAGGCAGAAGAGAGGGAATCACACAGAATAATAACAAAAAGTTTAGTTGTGATCTTCAAAGCATGCAAAAAAATTTAAATAACGTGAAATTTAACTCTTCAGGCCACAGACTGAACCATGTAGTTTTAACACAACATTATAACCACAACCACAACAAAAAATGTGCCCCATGTAAGTAGGATAGTATTGAGGTTTTCATCCCGGTTTGAATGTTAAAGTCTTTACTTATGTAATATGCATACAGTAAAGAATACCCCGTGGTTCCCAGGAGCACGGTCAGGCAACGTGTGGGGTCCGCCGCGAATCAGTTCAGCGGGGAGGTACGAGTGTTGCCCGTGTCCAACAACCTGAACTCCCAGTACCAATGCGAGAACGGCATCTCTAGTTCGTCTCAAGAGCTGCTCCCTCCCAACCCGTATTCAATCTCCCAGGAACAGAGTCCGCTCTATCACTGCAACAAAAGGAAAGGTAAGGCATCTTTCAGCGCGTTCTCCAACGCTTCTCTGACCACGGCGCATTTTAGTGTGAACTCTCATATGCGCTGTCAGTGTCATGTCAGGATCAGCTTGGAATTTTATAGTGAAAAGATATATAGTAGTACATGTTAGAATTGGAAATGAAATATTTTCCCGTTCCAATAACATCGCAAGCGCAGCATATTCTATTATCGAGGGAATAGCAGATGTAAAAAATAAACTGACAAGTAGTCATCCACCTCAAGTGTTCCCACTGAGAGATCTAAACTGTCTCTTCTGTGGGTGGCTTCTCTAAATAACCAGTTATCTGTTCCGCTTGAGTGTCAAAAAATAAACAACTCTTGAGGCTACAGTGGCCAGATGGAATGCTGTGATGTTAAACGAACATGTGACCTTCCAAATCCCAGCTCCACCTCACACCGGCGGGGCTTGTGAAGACTTCTTCCTCCTAAGTACATTTTAGCAATATTCCATTGCATGGAAGGCAAGGGATAACTTTTGTGGAGATATATCTTATTGCAGATACACCTTTAGCAAGATGTTGACTCACAGAACCCTTGACAAACACAGATGTAAAGGGTCCAGGAACATTTGCATTGACTTGATAAGCTTTGAAATAAAAGAGAGCAGTGATGTGTATGCACATTGGGGTTTGGGGGTAGCGAGGAAAGGGGACAACTTTGTAGGCCCAGACTTATGAAAAAAAAGAACCATTCACCTCAATAGAGCATTTTCTGCAACTTCAGTGTGTTCCCAAATACATTTCAGCCAATGAAGTATAGTCACTGCTGTAATAAAGGAAATATATCCAAACATGTGCTTATGACCAGTTAATCAGCTCATTTGGTAACACTGACTGAGGCATAAATGTTTGCCAGGACAGTGGAGAATAACTCCCTTACTATTCTTCATATAATGTCATGGAATCTTTAACATTCATCAGTGAGGGCAAAAGACCTCAGTTCAATGCCTCATCCCCATATATGGTTCTGGCATTGCTGCCTCCTCTTAGTATGACATGGAGTGTGAGCCAAAGCATTGCAGTCACGTCTATGAAACGAAATTTGAGCCCACAACCTGCTGATCTGAACTGGCCTCAGAGACACGAGACGCTTTGTACCTCGTGGCCCTGAGAGAGAAACAGGCAATGTTACCACTAAACTGTTTATAAGATTATTTTCATCAAATTTACTGACAAAAGCAGTGTCTTTAATAGTTAAATGATATCTGTATTGTTTCATATTATAGATTGTTTATTAATGAAACTTGATTCCACTCTGATTTATCTATATAAGCAGCAGAAGAAGACTGCAACTCGACCGAGCATCCATTCAAGAAGTCATATATAGAGAGCCCTCCTCCAGAAGATGACCCTTTCTACAGGTCCTCAAGTTACTCCCAGCAGCAAAACCTTACTCCTTCTTATAGGACTGACTCAGCACAACGGCAGGCATGCATGTATGCTGGCTCTACAGCAGGAACGGACGCCGGCTCCAGCCTTGATGACATTAGTTGTAACACTTGGGCCACTGTTCCTTCATACAGCAGCTGCACAGTGACTGCAATGCAGCCCATGGACCGAATACCCTACCAACACTTCTCAGCGCATTTCACATCAAGCCCATTAATGCCTCGCATCTCTGGAGTTGCCAACCACACGTCTCCACAGATAGGGGACACCCACAATATGTTTCAGCATCAGACCTCAGTTTCTCACCAGCCCATAGTCAGGCCATGTGCTCCTCAAGCTGGCATTCAGTCTGCAAGCAATCTTCAACCCGGTGACTACTTGTATCCACATGGCATGTCAAGAACCCTCTCACCACATCAATACCATTCAGTACATGGAGTTGGCATGGTGCCAGAATGGACTGAAAACAGCTAATTCAAAGATCTCTCAACTGATCTGACATACATGAATGTTTGCATTTGATGAAACTGAACACAGTTTTCAAGCAATACTTTTCCTTGGAAAATCAATCATAAATGGCTGTAATTTTCAAAGGACATTTTATAAAGTGACTTATCATTGAGATATTCTTCCCTTTTCTTCTTCCCACTGTATTTATTTGAATGATATTTAAATAAGTCATTCACCAAAAACAAAAGTGAAGGGTTCCATCTGGTGGATGCTTCTCTGCAATGTATAGTTAATGTTTCTGAGATGTTTCATTTGTAAATTTGGTCAAAAGTTGCATAATTATCATACAAATGGAAGAATCATTAGCGGCATGTGTACAATTCATAGAAAGTTCCCCTTGTTGAACCAATTGCTGCCATGATCTCATATGGTACAGATGAAGAAATATGGTGTGGTGTAATGAGCAATAGAGGACACCTGCATGCCCACATGTGTCACTGGAAGGAGGAAATACTGACCTCTCTTTCTCAAGGCAATTACTGTTACACTTTTTTCATAATTCTTTCAAAATGTTACCAGAATGCTTTATTGTGGATTAAAACAAGCAAAATGCTCATTGGATCTATTAATTAGTAAAATACATATTTTAGGTAGGAAGAGTAATATCATAGTATATTTATAGCTTTCCAAATCAAATACAAGTGAAAATCAACTTAAACAGATATTGCTAATGTAGCAGCAAAGAGGAAGAAAGGGAATGAAATTGTTTTGTGTTGTAAAAGAATCAGTTGGCTAAAAGAGCAGCTAAAAGAATAAGCAAGAATATCACATAATTAACATTCAATTAAAATTCATTTTTTTGTAAAGGTAATATCAAAGCAACAATTAAATATGCAACTTACTTTGTAACTATGGATTTTAGGAATATTGAAATATCTCCACAATTTATATTGCTCCTTCCCCCACAACCTCAGCAATCTCATCTGTCCCATGAGTAGGACCATGACCAAGAATACCTGTAAGTTCTTGAGTTCAATAAGATAATCATTGAAATTCCCAAAACTTGAATGATGTCAAGGAGACACTTTATGGTTCAGAATTCAGTCTATATCTTCTGCTTCAGAAGCAATTTAGGTTAGGATGGTGTTATTTACTTTGTTCGTAGAAAAGATTGGAAAATGTAGGGGAAAGTGCACTATTTCCAGATATATAACAATGGGACAACTCAACATATGTACATGGAAAAAATAGTGGATGTAAATAATGGAGAGAACATAGGTATTCTTTGTTTCACTTATAGTAAATATTTTATACAGATACCCATTTACAGCTATATATGTATTATATTTTGATCTTGTGATACTTAGCATCAACTTCTAATTGTCTCCAGTTTTGAGCAATACAGGTGTTTACATCATAAGGCAAAGAATAATATTCTTAAATTATGTGTCAAGCAATAAGTAGCTCTTTATTCAACATGAACAAAGTGCAAAATTTGCTTGTAATAATTATAAGTATCTTTCTGGTCAATAGTATTTATTGTTGGACAATCCTAAAAGTGCTTGTTTTGGAGTATTAAGAATGATATATTGTTAGAGAAAAGTTGTTAAAGAAGTGCGCTTGAAAGTTCTTTGGTGTATAAAAGAGATGAATCAATTATGCTTCATTGTAAATAAAACACAATGTATATACTGAAATGAAATAACTTCAAATACTATCTTTGAGTGACTTACCTTTTCTTTGGCATCATGTTATGAATCTCTATCCGAGCAAATAGGGATCTGCCATTGAATGGGTTAACTAAGTCAAATACTCATGCCTGTAAAATATTGTAAAGATTGAGGCACAGGACTGCAAGCATGTAAAGAAAATATAGTGAAATCACTCTCAGTACATTAAAGGCAGTTAGCAGACAAATTTGATGATCTGCCTTTGTGTTTGTGGGTTCATATTGCATCACACTCTATAATAACTATCTCTTTTGCAGTTAAAAGAACATTATATACATTAAAAATACCTCCCTCTGTTTAAGGTCCTTATAATTTTTGTTCTAAGCAATCATTACCATTGCAACTCAATGCCAGAATGTACCAAACATAATTCAAGATTGAACATGACAGACTCTGAAATGATGTATTTATATTAATGTATTCATTGTATGGTATTGGCTAGTGTGTCTGCTTGTGTGATGCAATTGTTCTCAGTAAAGGGCACTTACACAGATTTTACCTTATAGATTGTAATTAGTTTTGAACTGTATTTTGCAATGAAAAACACAACCATGGGAAATATCATACTGCAAATAAATAAGCTTTGTTAAAAAGAATGATAACAGTGGTCCTTTGAAAACAATCAGTAACTAAAATAAAGCACATAAGATACCTGGGGTCAGCTATGACAGTATCATTTTAGGTGTACACTTAACTATGGGAATTGTATTCTTAAGTTAATGTGCCATGATCTGAAATAGTATTACTATGTTTGACCATACGGATTTGACCATAACAGTTACTTGTAAAGAACATGTTATTTTACAGCTGATGTACTGTTGGTTGTCTTTTCCACTTTAACTAATGTTAACAATTCTTTCTGAATTATAAAAACAACTGTTGGGTGAAGGTTTCATTTCTAATTGCTGGCAAAGTTTGAAGCCGCAAGCAAAACTGTGGTTCATACTATACTTATGTAATCTTGGTAAAGCAAAAGTAACAATTTAATCCTTTAATTATGCCAACCACAAGCTTCTGCCACAAGGATACAAATTGTGCCCAAAAAAGTAGATACTAATTTTCCAGTGTTTGAAACTTTAAGATTTGGCAATCTATCAACAATAAAAATGTAAATTAGGAATCATTTAGAAAATGTAATAACTGCGCAAAACAAAAGGCACAATACACGTAAAATATGTTTCACTGTTTCTACAATTAATGCATTAACCTTTACTTAAAAATTGTGTCTGCTTCCAATTCCATTCAGTAATTCCTCATACCCACATATCACCTACCTTGTGCGACCTCTCCGCTTTACCTAAAATGGAAAAAGCTAAGTTTCAGCATCCTTTTACTTTAGTAAGTCTTTGGCATAGAATTGATTGCTCATGGATTTCACACATATTGAATGACTAAAAACGACAAGGTTTATTCTTCAATACTCCTTGCCATCTGGCAACAACAGTGCTTTGCTACTTGTGAAGAATAAGATCTATTTCACTTGAATGCAGAGGTTCAAACAAAAAAATGTAGTCTGTGCTTTAAAAATCTATCATTTTTAAATGTTCTCTACAGAGTTTGTGTTCTCAGTGGGTTCTGAACTTCTGACAATGTCCATTGCAAAACGTACAGACTTACACACATTAGACATAAGGAGCTGACATGATGTGTGTAATTTACTTAAGGGCTCTTCACACACTGTCTCTGGAACCTTCAATAAATATTGTTGCAGCCCAGGGTGCAGTTAGTCCCATGACATAACATAAAGGGGTACAACACCATGTAACTTTAGAATTATTTATTCATACATATAAAAAAGTGACCAAATCTACAACTGTATGTCGGGAAATATGAGTTTGGAGTACAATATAATGTCCTTTAGAAAAAAATTCCACTGCTGGGACCAGAAATATTTTAACCAACTTAGTGTGATTCAAATTATATAAATGTATATATTTTTGTTCACTCTGCATACTCTGCAGCTATGCTGAACTCCAAACATATCTAAGCAAAACACTGCCTACTAGCCAATAGTGGGTAATTGGGAATTCAGACTCAGCCAAATGGTTTTCTGATAGTAAATAAAAATGAGTAACATACTCCTGTAATGTCACATAACCCTGTAACATACTGTGCTGTTGAACCCATGATTTTAACTCTGATATTTATGATACATTTTTTCCATTCATTCTCTGGGAATTGAGCATCACTGGCAAATCCAACTGGCCTCGAGGAGATACTGCGAAACCATCTTCTTGATTTGCTGCACTCCTTCTGGTGAACTTCCCTTGCAGTGTTGTTGGGTAGGGAGCTGCAGGATTCAGATATTGAAGGAAAATTGAGAGATTGCCAAGTCAAGATGTCATGCTACTTAGAGGGGAATCTGCAGCTAGTGATGTTTCCATGTGCTTATTGTTCTTGTCCTTCTTGGTGGTAGTGGTTTGGTTGGCACTGTCAGAGTAGCTTGGTTGAGTAAATGCAGTAGTTTTGCAGATGGTATGCATTGCAGGTGCAGTGCATTTGTGGAGGATTGAATGAATATTTATTGTGGTTGGTGGGTGCTAATCAAGCAGGCTGCTTTGTCCTGAACACAAGTTCAAGAACCAACAGTCCAAAAAAACACTGACACAGGAAACAGGACATAAAACAGAAAATGCAGAAAACACACAGCAGTTCAAACAACATTTGTGGAAAGAGAAAAAGAATTAACATTTATAACATTCTACACCCTGTGTTGTCCTCAAACTTCTTGAGTGTTGCTGTATTTTCATTCACCCAGGCAGTGCAGAATATGTAAACACACTCCTGACTTATGCCTTGTGGATAATGTCAGGAGGTTAGTCACTTGCCACAGGATATGCAGCCTTTAACCTGCCCTAATAGTTAAGTGGCTGGTCC
>JARFYF010000046.1:14758329-14772172 GCA_030265395.1 Rhina ancylostomus
ATTTCTAACATTTTTACTTTTATTTTACTTATTATCATATGTAGTTATTAATAAAGTAGTTTTTAACACTTATACGTCTCAGTGTGTTTCTTTTCTTGCTGGTTTGTAACACTGATCATGAGGATTGCTTACAGTAAAATTTTTTCCTTCCGTGGTTTCTTTGTTTAGTAGGAGTTATTAGCCCATATCTTAAAGGCCCTACATTACCACTGACTCAGCAGGACTTCGTTTCTTCATTCCTCCCTACCTCCCCCTACCGCTAAAGAAAGTATAGTTTATCTTTAACTATGGGTGTTCTATTCTTGGTGCATCAAGCACATGTTCAAATTGTGATCCTATTGATGTGAGAAACACATGGCATCCAACTTTGTGGTGATATAACATTGCCACTGAGTGTTAGTTTGCCAACTTGAAGTTTCAATTCATAAACAGATTAAGGGTGCTACCTTGTAAATAAATCACTACCTATTTATCTTCAGTGTCTTAATGCATATTGTGAAAACATTACAAATTGACAAAGAGAATGGTAGAAGATTGAAGGGTATTGATTACTCTTGTTTGGCAAATTTTAGTTGAATTTGTAGCAATGAAACTGATTCTTCATCATGTTTTCCTGCAATTGCTTGCATAGAATCTTGTTTGTCTAAGACTTCGACATGTATTCACAGGAGTGTATAGCACAGCACACCACAGCAGCGAGAAATAGCAGCATTAGCATAACATTCACCAAGTTTAGCTGTGTCATAGTTGAATAAGAATGAGATGAAATGGCCTTACCATTTATGACCAAAATCAGAACTATTCAGTTTCTATATTCAATGAATGGACATATCTTCAAAGCAAACAATAGCATGGAGGTTGAAGGAGCAGGTGATTGTGTGAGCTGTAAATGATGCAATATGCAACATAAAAAGAACAATACTTTTCACAGAGATTGGGCCAAAAATTTATGGCAACTGATAAATCTTTTCACAGATTGCAAGGCTAAAGATACCATTTTAAAATATATTGTTAACTGGAAGGTAATCTTAATTTAAAGCCATTAGCAATAGCAGAAACTTGCCTGTTGTGACAAGGAACCAAAGGTCAGCTAGGACATCATTTTGTTCAAGAATCTATCCTTGCATTACAGTTTTGGTGCCATTTTAAATCTTGCCTTATTTAATAGGTTGATGTGTGGACTACTAGATAAAGGAATGCAGTCAGATCTGTGGAGCATACTAAACCTGACATTCAGATTTGCATATCGAGTTGTTATATCATGGAAATTGCATCCAGAGATGCTAGAGAATTTTGTCCACCACTGCTTACTGGGATAGCTGCATCCCACAGTCCTCGAGCCATCACAAAGTTGAAGACAAAAAAAAAAGTCCAAACCATACTGGAGAGAGCAGTTAAGTCAGTTGGTTTCATTATTTGGTCTATCAATCTTGTCAGTGTAGAACAGCCAAGTGTTTCAGTTGCCAAAGGAAAGGTCATACTTTAACAGCTTAAAGATCCAAGGTTAAGTCAAGCAACAAAGCCAAGCTTAGTGGCAACTTAAAGCAGAAAGGAAGATTCATAGTTTGTATGTTCATTCAGATAATGAGAAAGTGGAATTGTGTAGCATTTGTGACACAAGCAGCATTGGCACCAAACAGACAAACTGTCCAGAAAAGGTGTTGATTAACAGCCAGTACATTGACAGGGGAAATTGATACCACCACAGACTGTTAGATAATGAACTAAGACATTCCCTTTGGTACATTTGGCTAGAAACCATCGACAGAAAGCACTATCACACTGAAAACTTATTCTGGTAATGTTTTACAGACACTAAGGCAAACAGAGAACATAATGCAATGCAACAGTCATACATCATTTTAGTAAGCTATGAAAACAGACCAACTTTAATGGCTAAAACAGCTCAAAATAGGTTGGAAGAATTAAAAACAATATTGATGCTACAAAGTTATATGGTTGAAAAGGAATGATGAAGTATCTGAAGACAGTTATACTGGCATAACAGCTTACTATGTATATATTTGTATCAGACCAGATGCAAGACTGATCTATTGCAAACTCAATCTTGTATGCTTGAAAGAGTCAGGTTCAGAAGGAATTGGATAAACGTGAACAAAATGTAGTGTTGGTGAAAATGACCAGAGTGAGGGGCCACACCAACAGTGGTTGTATCTAAGGCAGAGAAAATAATGCCACCATGTACAAATTCACATCAAATCAAACCTTAGACAGTAAATAATATTCAGCACATATAATATCACAGTTCACAGATTAGTAAGATCAAAGGTATCCACAAAATTAAATCTCTCCAATGCCCTCTCCTAGTTGAATGTTGACAAAGTAGTACCTAATAATCAACACAGACAGAAGTCTCTGCTAATGTACTTGTGGTTACAGGTGGTTACCTGTGGAGCTGATAAATAAAATTGAGCAAGGAATAATCTGTTGATTATCATGAGCACAGGAGATGACAACCTTCTGATTGTAGGGGAAATATACAGGAGATTACATGAAGTTCGATTCCAATGGCCTATGAACAGTCAAACAAATCATCGGCTATCATCAATGTGCCAGAATCTGAAAATATAGCAGAGTTAAGATCATTCTGGGGAATGATGCAACATAGTTCCTTTCCATTATTTATGACTGCAACTGAACTATTCCATCATTTGTTGAAAAAGGATGTGAACCGGATCTAGAGCAAGGACAAAAATGATTAGCAAGGGAAGCTTTTCTTGTTTATTATGATACTCTGTGTAAGGTGTCTTTATGTTTTCAGTTGTGTTATATGTCACGTGGTGGATGATAATCAAGAGAAAGCCAACGCTTTCACTTCTCACACTCTCACAAGGAATGAGTGTAATTATGTCTGAATCAAGAAGGAAAACTTGGAGTTTGAAATTAAGAAATTTGATCACTTGATTAAGTGATTCAATCATTTGATCAGATTAAGAAATTAAGAAATTGGATCATTCGATCAGATCCTTTAACCAAGTTACAAATTATGTCACTTTTTGTGACGTGAGGTCCCAAATCAATGATTCCAACAATGACAGTGTTAAGGACGCAAAGGTGGGCAGTCCTTTGATGACTGTATACAACTGACAACAAGGGTTTCCAGCAGAATGCCACTGCGGGTTAAGTCTGCCACTGCTACCACATGAGAACTCTGATCTTGGAATGAAAATGTGATCTGTACGTTAAGTGTGATTGGTGAGGACTTTCTAGTAATTGCATTTGGAAATAAGAGTCAAGATCCAGAGTCCCAGTGTTGAGACAGGTCTATTTGCACACTTTGGCTAGTGTAATGAGAATGAACTGAAACCATTCAAAAATCATTACTATATCATACCCTGTGAAAAAGGGTGCCTCAAGGAGGATAGTTGATGGTAATATTACTACACTGAGAGGAAAGGTTTTGGGTGAAATTCACACTGAACATGAAAGCAATTGAAAGAACCTTAATTTGTTGGCCCTTCTTGGACAGTGACCTCAGGTCATTAGAAAGCTATGTCATGTTTGCAAAGTTCAAGGAGCAAGCCACCAAAATCTCTCTTTAGGCACGGTGATCCTATTGAACTGCAGAGCCTTGTGGTGTGCCAGCTTTGCACAATCTAACATTTTCACAAACATTCAATCTGCCACCTTAAAGTTAAAACAGGTACTGAGTTTAAGGATGTTGCCTTGCAAATAAACCACTACCCTTTAGAAGATACAAAACATATGATCTGAAATTCATCCTTGGTCAGTAGCCCCAAACATGCCATACAATTGTGACAGTGCATTGCACTCTACTTCTGAAATTAACTCCTTCAATACCATATATCGCATGTTTGTCTAAAAATCTTCATGATGAATGTCTGAGTAATACATGTTTTCAGGCTGTTCCTAAGAATCCTACAGCCAATGAATTAAAACAAGGATGCATTGTCACAGTTGCCATGAAGGTAATCCAGCAGATATCCACAAATAGTAATGTGATAATGACCAGTTAGTTTATTTTTAGTGATGGTGTTTGAGGGATGAATATTGGTCAGGGCACCATTTATAAATGTCCTGCTTTTCATTAAAAGTGTCATTGGATCTTTTATATCAGTTTGAGATAGCAGATAAGGCCCTAGTTTAATGTCTTATCCAAAAGACAGCAGCCTAGAAATTATTCTCTCTTAAAACACATGTAAACTTGATGCTGCAGAGTCTGTGTCAGGGATGGAGCAGCAAGAGTGGGAGAGATTGTCAGAGACAGACTGCAAAAAAGGGAGATAAATCTGCTCCAGAGTCAATGAGGGGATGGAAGTGGGGAGGCAGTATTCAGATGTGGAGACATAGTGAAAGGTCTTGTTTTGTCAGGAGGTGAGTGTTTCACTGTAGGCATGGGTATTGTTGTGGTTGGTCCAATTAGTTTCAGGTCAGTGGTGAATCCAGGATATTGATGATGGAGACTCAGTGATGACAATGCAATTGAATATCAAAAATGGATGGTTTGCCTGTCTCTTGTTGGAACTGGCATTTTTGTGGCATGAATATTATTTGCCACAGGTCAGCTGATGGCTGAATGTTGTCCAGGACTTGCATGCAGAGAAGGGCTGCTTCATTTGCACATGAGTTGCAAAAGGCAATGTGTCAAAGGTGCAGGACTTAAGAAAGTGTGTCATTCAGGTATGATTTACCTGGGTTGGGAAGGTCAAATGTCATCCAGTTTGGAGCGAGGTTGGTGGGACAGCTGTGGGAAGGGGTCAGAGGATGGAAGTAGTGAACTAGATCAGGGTTGGGGTGAAAGGTGGAGCCTGGCTGTAAATAGGATTGGGAGATTGGGAGATATCTTCCACATGGGAGAGTGAGTTGAGAAGTAACTTTAGGCTGGTCTGTTTAATGAATTGCAAAGGTGCTTTACCTTAATCAGACAGAAGGACTGATATGTAAAAAATCAAAATTTTTTTAGAAAGCTTTGCCTTGGAATTACCCCAGAAAAAAAACACCAAAATGCCATTTCGAGCTTTTCCTTCAGTTTTAACACAGTTCCCTTTTTTTTGCTTTCAAAGTAACTGATGTAAGTTGAATTCCAGCAGCATAAGTCATCCTGCCCACGAGACTACTGCTTTTTAGGTTTACAATGCCAGATTTACAGGGCCATGTCACCTTTTCAAAGTTCTCAGGTTTCCCAGGTTGGCATGAGTGTATATATTGGGATATTAACCCCATGGATTCAATTGGTTTAATGCCTGGCACCTGGAGTTGTACATCCTTGAAAAGGTTACAGCAAAATCTTTTCCTGCAGGGATTTATCTCTGTGGTGCAGATTTTGCAGTGTCTGAGATCAACCATTGCACAAGATCAGAACATCCCTTTGTCAATTCTTCCTTAAACTACCCATAAGCATTTAACACCTACATTTTTGTCTCATCTCCTAATTCACAACATTTATATTTTCCATTCTTGATGTAATGTTCTCTGAATCTTGGCCGTTGATTTAATATACTCAATATACCCACAATGTCATGTTGCTGTCTTTGGTGCAAAGGTCAGCGTGTAAAGGTGCTGATGGGGTTGGTCTTAGTGAAGATCATGCCATCTTGAAGCATGTGCCACGTTCTCTGACTTCCCCAGCAATGAAATAAATGCCACCACTATGAATCCACCCACCTAGTAAAGTTTTCCAAACAAAAATGTAGCAATGCCAGGGTGATCATAATTTTACAAACAAAAATCTGACTGCTTTATTATCTCTTCCAGTTCTAAAAATTCTCCAGTGTTTTAGAGTGAGCAAGCATGCTGCACATATGCATTTTAGTTTGTTTCTGAAGTCAGGTTACGGAAAACTATGCCTACACTCTGTTAGACAGCTGCAAAACACAACTCCTGTGTGCATCTGTTCTGATATACTGTCAGTTAAACCCTGGCTACTGCAGGATACTGAGAACAGATATGCAGCTGAAGAGAGAAAACAGCTACACTAATTATCCATACTTTGGATTTAGTACTGATCAATATTAACATCTATTTTTCCTGAATTCTTTAGCTTTTGTGAGCTGGGTGCTTGAGTCATTGGTAATATACAAAGGCACTTTAGCACATAATTCCATTGGGAAATTCTTACCCGCTGGAGTGGGTGGTTTGACCCTGCTTGTGCTTTACATGCACTTCTGTATAACGTTCTAAGCATAACATGCATAGCTATGCCATAGCATCCTGCAAAGGCACACATTCCACTCTCGACAGGATGAAGCTGTACTGAATGCTATCAGGTCAAAGTATTTGAAATAATGATCCCACAATTACAAAACAATGAAGGGAACATATTAGGTAACCTCCTTTCCTATGTGACCTGTAAAACGGCAGCTGTGCCTCTTTAATATTCTGCATCGATTAGTGGGCAAGATATTGTGTTTAACCCTTTTTCTGGTATAATTCCACATTTAGGTGACAAGGAACTGTGCATAAAATTACTGTCAAATAGGGAGAGTCTGATCGATATTCACAATTTTATAATGCTTTAAACTTTGTCTTTTCCTAAGAGTACCAAGATCAGACCAGGCTAACACAAAATTCACACTGGTAAGTTGCAAATTTAATGTTTCATGATTTATTATATCATTACAGTATTTGACAATTACTGGAGATTACTGGAGAAGTGGCCCAATGCACCTTCCTGGCTTTGATAAAGATCTGCACTTCTGATGGGATTAGTAACATTTAACTTAAAAATTCTTATCTGGATTGCTCGTCACTAATGGGGTAAATTGTATTGCCATTCCATTCGCACTTCGAGTTAACAGATTAAGACTCGAAGATGTGTTTTGTTTGTCAGAATTTACGTTGCCAAAAAAAAACACTTTTGTGTGATTTCAGAGGGGAACCCCTTAACATCAAGTGAATCTCACAAAATGAATTGGAAATATTGGAAGCAAAATCTCCAGGAGAATTTCAGATCAGAGAGACAATAATTCAAATGTACACTTACCCTTCAAAGTACTGGTCCTAGCCATTGGTGTAATGCAAATGGTCATTTTCTTAATTTTAATATGTAATTTGAGTCTGAGGACAAACATAGGATCAAGTTTTAATATAAAATGAGCAATAAAGAAAACCTTGGAAAATAAAGTGTCAATAAAGTTTAAAAATTCATTTCCACTGTAATACTACATGTTAAGCAAAATTATATATTGCTCAACACATGATGAAATCAAAATAAATGTATATATTAAAATAAGTATGTGATTGAAAATAGATCTTGCAAAATACAACTGAATTCCAAACAATGATTTTCAAGAATCAGTTTCACATAGAGATCTTTAATTTTAAATGTGATTTTGTCGATGGATCATGTAAAACTTGCTTATTTCTGTGTTAATTGCCACTATCTTTGTATAATGGTATTAATACTAAAACATGTTGAGAGTCTGGTCAATGTGATGTTGTGCAGGTACTATTTCAGATAGCCATTAAGTCCAGTGTATTCCACTAACAAAAAGAAATGTCTTATCCATGATTTAATGATCAAGGGAAAAATGTTCAATACTATTTTATTTTAAGTTTACTAACATGAATGTAAAGGACATTGGAAACATACAATTAATATTTGTGGAATTTTCAATCTTTACTTGCTGCTAACCAAAATTTTTAATCAATAATTTCATGAACTAAATCTGTACTTATCTCAGTTGATAAGTTTTCATGCAAAATTTCTGCAGTTTTAATAATTGCTTATTCAAGCAGTGTCAGGGACAAACTAATGCTTTAGAAATATTTTATTATTCTGAAATGTCATTATAGTATCAAGAAACAGGCACATAATTCCAACACTACCTGCCAAATTATTGAATATTAATTAATAACATAAGTACTAAACTGCACTCTTTGGTACGTATCTATCAGACTGTCAGAGGTGAAATGGTAACTCTTTTCAAACTTTTTTCTGCCCAGGTCACATATTTTAGTCAAGTTTTTAATCAAGATATAGACACGAGGCCCTCACATGGGGGCTTTCTTTTAAAAAAACAAATGCTGTTGCTGTCTCATGTCTTCTCCCCAGAAGAGCTGTCCGTAGTGATGATGGCTGACTTTCCAGAGAAATGTCTGTGGCTTTGGCAGTGTCTTTGATCTTTCTATTCACCCCTCGCCAGCTACATGACAGTTGCACTACAAGGATACACGGTAATCCCTATGAAGTGTTTTCACTTTCTCCCCATGCTAACAATCCCAGAATATATGATCCGTTAAGATATCAATATCTTCCTTTCAATTATTAACAATTCTGAAGTTCAAACCAGCTCCTAATAGATCTGTGTACTAATGGTAGTTCAGTCAACAGGCAGTTTTAGTATATTGGTCATGCACTAAATGACTGATGTATTTGAGGTAATAATTGTATACAATTGTGGAATAAAACAGGCCATTCAAACCAACTAGTCTTTGTTGGCATTTAATCTCCACACAAGCCTTAGCTCTTTATCTAATCCTATTAGGATGTCCTTCCAATCTTTACTCTCACATGTGCTTATTTAGTTTCATCTTGAATTGTTGTAATATTCAGCTCAACTACTTCTAGTGTTAACAAGTTTCATATTTTTGCCTTGGTTAATTGTACTGTTAACTTTGATCAATTGCAATTAATGCTGTGAACCTCAAATATATAATATCGAATGGCATGAAGCTTCATGCCTGGTTCAGTACGGAGAAGCTGACTCGAGGGGAACAGGTAAGGGTTAACAAACTGGGGGAAAATTATTCAGTATGACATTAACCTCATTTTAGGCTTATAACATATAAGCACTGGGCACTATGTAACACTCAGCAGCATTTCAGAACAGAATATTTTGCAATGTAGACTCACAAGAAATGTAAGAGAATGGCCTGCTTAGAGCACTATGGCTACATGAAATGATTTTAACTGTACTTGTGGTCATTAATAACAACATATAACTTCCAAGGTGCTTCACAGGAGCATAACCAGCTATAAATTGACACTGAACTGGGAAAGTGGGCATTAGGGCATATTACCACAAGCTTATCCATAGAAGTAGACTTTAAGGAGCAGCTTAATATAAAGAGTACATCAAAGATCAATTGTTGTGAGATAAATAAACCAAATGGTGATAACAGGATTCTGATTCTGAACAGGAGAAGAGCCACTTGTGTTTATTTTGTCAGTTAAACACTAATCCCAAGTTATGTGTGGTGTTAATAAGTGTTCATAATTGAAAATAACATTTTAAAAGATATCGGGAAAAATTGTCAGATTGGTTGGTGTTTCTGTTAGCAACCTCATGCATTGCCCATCAGAAAACTAAGGGCTGATCCTGATCTCTTTTGAACAAGGTAATCTCACCTCTAACTTCAACTCAGTTGCAACAACTTTTCCTCAATAGTTGGCTGAAAATATTAACTTTGTTTCTCCTTACTGATTCTGATTTAATAGTCCTGCTCATCTGGATGTTAGGGTTGGCTCTGGTGAATTTTATATGAGGATGGCCACCTAATGTATTGGAGAGCTGTTAGAGCTGAACCCCTAGTATGAATCAGTGCTTTCTGAAAGGCAAAGGAATAAAGAGGAATTTAGCTTGTTTCCAGTAAATTTATTCAAGTGCAGACATCAACATTATGGGGTCTATAGCGTACATGCAGAATACCTGAACAGTTTTCCTTTCTGAAAGTAGCTTTCCATGACTAGCATTGACTACATTAATCAATACTTAACTATGTAAAGTAGAACATGAGCTACGAAAAGATGACACACTTGAAATTACCTAAAAGTTGCTTCTAAGCAGGCAGACTCACTCTTGAATAAGCAGTAAATGTCTCCACATTCCCAGACAGCTGCTCTTAACTCGGGTCATGCTGACTCAGCTATTCTAAAATTCTCCTATTAGGTCTCCGTTTCATAAGCTGCCGTCCATCAAAGTTTGTTGCCTTAAGCTTTCCTATTCTGTCCTGCTGTCCCACCAGCCTGGGCTCATTGGTCTATGTGCCTCAAATATAAAGTTCTCATCCTTTGAGGGAACTCGGCCTTTTCTCCTTGGAGCGATGGGCTGAAATGGTGGCTTCAAGAGGACATAGGTTTAAGGTGCTGGGGAGTAGGTATAGAGGAGATGTCAGGGGTAAGTTTTTACTCAGAGAGTGGTGAGTGTGTGGAATGGGCTGCCGGCAACAGTGGTGGAGGTGGATACGATAGGGTCTTTTAAGAGACTGTTGGATAGGTAAATGGAGCTGAGAAAAATAGAGGGCTGTGGGTAAACCTAGTATTTTCTAAGGTAGGGACATGATCGGCACAGCTTTGTGGGCTGAAGGGTCTGAATTGTGCCGTAGGTTTTCTACGTTTCTGTGTTTCTATCGAAAGAGTGCAGAAAATATTTACAAGGATGTTGCCAGGACTTGAGGAGTTACAGGGAGAGGTTGGACAGGTTAGGATTTTATTTCTTGGAGCATAGGAGACTGAGAAGTGATCTTATAGAGGTGTATAAATTCACAAGGGACATGGACAGGGTGAATGCACTCAGTCTTTTTCCCAGGATTGGGAAATCAAGAACTAGTGGGCATAGGTTTAAGGTGAGAGAAGAAAGATTTAATTGGAACCTGAGGGGAAACTTTCTCACCCAGAGATTGGTCAATATATGGAACAAGCTGCCAGAGGAAGTGGTTGAGGCAGGTACAATAACAACTTTTAAAATACAATTGGACATAGATAGGGATGGCTTAGCGGGATATGGATCCAGCTGGAAAATGGGGCCTCTTGGTCAGCATGGACCAATGGGTGGAAGGGCCTGTTTCCATGCTGTATGACTCTACTTTCTGATGGGATCACATTTTCTCAATTGACTTGATCTAAATCTGTCACGACTTTGACCCCATAAAGGATAAAACACAGGCAAGGCAACCTGCTCCTGACTCCTGCTCTCCCTTTCAACTGATGAATCAGTGCTACACAAGTGGAGCATTACTGGGAAGAGATCCTGAGATTAGCGAGGGCACAGAATGTTCCATGAGTGGGGGGCTTCACTCTCCATCATAAGAACTTGCAGCAAAAAAAGGCCAATCAGTTCCTTGAGCCTGCTCCTCCATGTATCTGCCTTGAACCTCCACCTTTTTGCCTTTCCCCATAAGCCTTGACTTTCCCAGAGTCCAGAAGTCTGTTGCAGACTTGAATACATTCAACCACTCAATCTCCACAGCTCTAGGATAAAGAATCCCAAAGATTCACAGCTGTCTGAGGGGAAAAATATTCCTCCTCACGAATACTCAAATGAGCAACTTCTTATTTTGAAGCTATTCCCTCCAGTTCTAGATTCCCTAACCAACACTGTCTACCCTTTTAAGACCCATCAGAATACGTGATATATATTCCAACAAGATAACCTATTTTTATCAATTCCAGAGAGTATACACCCAACCTATTCGACCTCTCAGCTTAGGAGACCACCAAATCCCTCAGCTCAGTATACTGAAGCTTTTCTGCAAAAGCACAAGGTCACGTATATTAAAGAATATGGCCAAAACTGTACACAGTATTCTAAGGTGTGGACTCACTAACATCCATTATAGTTGTGGCAACACTTTCCAACCTTTCGAGAGAGATTACAAGGTGCAGGGTTTCAGGGAGACCTGGGTACCCTTGTACATGAATCACTGGACGTTAATGTGGAGGTACAACAAGCAATTAGGAAGACTAATGGCATGTTGGCCTGTATCGCAAGAGGATTTGAGTACAAGCATAGAGATATCTTGCTGCAATTAGACAGAGCCCTGGTGAGACAGTACCTGAAATATTGATGCAGATCTGGTTTCATTCCTTGAGAAAGAACATTCTTATAAAAAATGGGAGTGCAATGAAAATTCATCAGATTGATTCTGGGGTGGGGTGCTTTGTCCTATGGGGACAGATTAAGCAGACTGTGACTATACTCTCTCAAGTTTAGAAGAATGAGAGTTGAGTACATTAAAACAAAATTCTTGAGGTAGATAGGGTAGATTCAGGGATAATGTTTATCCTGACAAGAGGTCATAACCAGGGGTCATAATCTCAAAATAAGCAATGACCAGTCAGTACTGAGATATTCTTCACTTGAGGATAGTGAATCTTTTGAATTCTTCACCCAAGGGGACATTGAAGTCTCAGTTGCTGAATATATTCAAGACAGATATAAATAGATTGTTAGATATTAAGGGAATAAAACAATAAAGGGTTATTGTTGGAAAGTGGTGCTGAGACACAAGAATGGCCCTAGTAATAGTGAATGGTTGAGTGGGTACATGGGGCTATGTTGTATGCTCCCAGTTTCTTGTGTTCTTGTATGCTGTCCCCTTTGCAATAAAGACCATCAGTCCTCTTCCCTTCCTGATTACTTGCTGTACCTGCACATTAATTTTCTGTATTCTTCAGAGTCACAGATTTCATGTGAGACATTCTCACTGACTTCACAATAACATTCCAGAATCTCTTTCCATCTAAATATATCCTATCCTTCTCAGCAAAGTGGATAAACTCACATTTCTCCACATTATATCCTAACTGGATAGTTTTGCTCACTCACTTATCAAGTTAGGTCGCTTTGCAGACTGTGTCCCACTAGTGCGAGTGCCTCACATGAAACATGTGATTGTGTGGGATACAGAAAGTTAACAAGCAGCTACGACTTGTCCTTCCATCTACCTTTGCATTACCAGGGAATTGAGCTCCGATTCACTCAGTCTCTTGGATATCAGTACAGATTATAAATAACTGAGAGGCCAACACAGATCCCTGTGGCACCCAACTCATTGCAGCTTGCCATATATTTATATAACACTTTAAACATTGTGAGATATCTCACATAAGTATTATTAAAGGAGATTCACCAGGATGTTGCCTGGATTAGAAAACTCCAATTATGGGGAGAGATTGGATAGGCTGGGCTTGTTTTCGCTGAAGCAAAGGAGACTAAGATTATGAGGGGAAAGGATAGGGCAGATAGACAAAATCTTCTTCCATGTGTACAGATATCAAAACAAAAAGGGCATAGGTTTAAGGTGAGAGGAAGGAGTTTCAAAGGAGATCCAAGGGGTAAGTTTGTTTTACACAGAGAGTGGTTGATATCTAGAACTCAGAGCAGGTGGTGGAATTGTAAACAATTACAATGTTTAAGAGACATTTGGCCAGTCATTTAAATTGGCAATGTACAGAAAGATACAGTACCAATGTGGGCAAAAGGGATTGGTTCAGATGGGCAAAGTAGTCAGCATAGACATTATGGGTTGAAGGGCCCGTTTCTGTGCTGTACAATTCTATGACTAAAATTTTGCATTATGCTACATAAGGAGATATTAAGGTTGATGGTAAAACTTGCACACATAGATAGAATTTAAGGACCATCTTAAAGTAGGGTAGCAAGTCAGTGAGGATTTGGGATGCACCTCTAGAAGTTAGGAAGTCCAAATCGCAATTTTCCTTAAAAGCTTCAGTTGAGATAATAGTCAAGATGCTTAACACTATCTAGGCCAACGCAAACATTTGATTAGCGCACATCCAGCAGTTCCATGAGGACTGCGCCCTGGTTGCATTGTTTTCTTTTTCTTAGGCAGTCCTTCAAGATCAAGGACGACTTGATTACATAAGAACTTGGGTTCTGAGGTAATTGATCAGGCCAATGTGGAAAATGTTGCCACATTGTTCACATGCCCAATACCAGACTGCTGAAACAGACGTTCTATCCTGAGGTCCGTCACACAAAGAGATTACCAGGTAGGCAGAGGTAGCATAATAAACTGCAAAAGCTAATTTTCATGGGGAAACTGTTACAGACTAGGACTATTAGTGAGTGTTCCTTTAAGATAGTGTGTGTGTGTGTGTGTGTGTGTGTGTGTGTGT
>JARFYF010000046.1:14772272-14784672 GCA_030265395.1 Rhina ancylostomus
CTGTGTTTGTCCTGAGGAAGTATCCTGACTCCAGTCTTGTATCAGTGTGCTGCGTTTGGGTTCTCTGAGTTTGCTCTAGATCAACATTGTGACAATAAGTTTTTTATTTCCAAATATTCAAACTGAATTCACATTCTCAAGTACTGAATGCAGTTTATTTTATGTCTTAATTTAGCAATGATCGGAGAAAACGTATACTCATCTGGCTTGAAACTAGACAAAGTGAACAATGTAGGGACAATAGAAGTCAGAAACATGAACAATAAATGCTATCAACTGATGTACATCATCTGTGATGTATATGTTATCATAATCCCTCCAGTTTGGACCATGAACATTGTGAGAAATATATTCTTACTGTAATGCTCCTTTCCAGTATTGGCTTTTCAATTGAAAACACAGTAAAACTCCAATAATTCAGCATTTTTGGGACTTTGGTAGTGCCAGAGCTGCAGATTTTTTGGACTACTGGATGTTACTCCTATTAATACATAAGTACACATTTATTTCACTTTAATACACGTTACACAGTTCTCTAATAACTTTTCCAGTTAATCCTGTAAGTTTGAAGTGAGAAGAAAATACTCCAGGTCCTGACTCCAACTACAAACGTACCCATGTTCCTGACTCCTGTTGATTTAGACCCCAACTGTACTTCCACACACCATGCCCATAATCAGAACCCCTGCACTTTCCAGACACCTGGTTCTTTCTGCATGCCCCACTTGGCCTCTCGACCCCAGCTCAGGTTCTGAACTAACGAGTGAGCCAGATGCTGAACCATCAGTACTTTTGAACAATTGGTTGTGGATTATTGGAGTTTTACTGTTCTTTGTCATTGGTTAGCACACTGAAGTGTAGGGAAATTCAACTATTGTGTTTACCTTCAATATAAATGAAGCCAGCATGAGTTGATAAGATTCTAAAACCTAAAGGATGGTAGCCTTTGAATAAAAGAGCTCCAAGATGTTAATAATAATTCAGCATACATCTCGCAAATAGTTTTGATTTTAGCATTTGTGCACAATACAAAACCCACACTTCTGGACAATTATTAGGGAGCAAAAGAGGGTTTCATTTTGAAATGCATATGTTATTTCAACATATTTTGTGCTCCCATTAAATGATCAGAGCTTTCAAGTGGACCATCCCATACTGATGTACCCCAAATGTGAATTTCTATGCCGGAATGAATTTAACCAACGCAGCACATGTTTGTACCATGTTCACTTGATCTGCCAGCAGTTTTAAGCTGTACTTTGTAGTTACCAGATTGATTACTAGGAAAGTTAACTCAAATAACAAGGCATCCCAGACCATCCTGTGCATCACCTCACCACCATCTCCTACTCCCAGCTCTCCAGCTGGTCTGTGACTGGGTACAGAGTGTTTATGATGAAGCTGCTTGCTATTTGCTAGGCTTTCTTTCTTCTGTTTATGTGGAGTGAGTATTCAGATAGTTTGAGCTGCACACCATGACAATGTTTCTCTCTCTACTGGACTGTTGGTACTTCCATGGTTTGGAAGTTTGGTGCTCTTATTCTTCATGCACATTTTAAGTGATAATCATGAAGCAGTATCTGAAATAAAATATACGTAACACTTAAAATCACTCATAAATTGCCATTTTCTAACAAAAATATTAAAATGTACATGCATGTTCATTTAAATATGTATGGAGATTCTGTCCAACAGAAGAATTCATTGTCGTTTTTAAATTCACCATCAAAACTGCAAGTAGTCCTGTTTTGATTCCCAGTTAGGTACGTGTGACTATGAGTTAGTGACTCAACAACACTTCAGATGCTTCAACAATATAAGAATATAAGAAATAGAAGCAGGATTAGGTCATTCAGCCTCTTGTGACTGCCCTGCCATTCAATAAGATTGTGGCTGATACTTTATCTCAGCATCACCTTCCTTTACTAACTCCATTTCATTTGATTCCCTTAATATTTAAGAAATTATTAATTTCTGTCTTCAATATACTTAATGTCTCCACACCACTCTTAGGCAGAAAACTCCAAAGATTCACTGTCATTGGGGTGAAAGAATTTCTTCCCATCTCCATCCTGAGTGGCCAGTCTCTTATTTTAAGACTGTGGCCCCTCATCATCTCCACATTGATGTTATCAGCCCTGGAAGAATTTTATATATTTCACTAAGATCATCTCTTACTTTTCTGAAGTCAGGAGGGTATGGCCCACTCTCCTTAAGCTCTCCTCAAATGACATTCCTGGAATCAATCTGGTGAAGCTTCATTGCACTCCCTCAATAGCAAATATATCCTTCCATAGGTAAGGAGATCAGATCTGTGAACAATATTCCTGAGACGGTCTTACATATTCAAATCCTCTTGTCATAAACTGTTTTCTTTCCTCATTGTAAATTCCTAATAATAACATTGTGAACAATCCTACACACATTCCAAACAAGAGATAATGATAAACTATTTATCCAAAATTTCAAAAATCTTCATAACTTCTACTTATATGGTTCAGAATCAGATTTTTTTGGTATAGATTTGACGTGGATGGCATCATAACATACAAGTAGACAATCTCTTAAATTTATTTAAATTGCCTTTCTTCTATCCTAGCAGCATCATGGATCAATTTGAAAATATATGGGTTAATTTCAGATAAGCAGCTCCAGCAATGTAACTTCAATTCACGCACTTCTCCCCAGCATGTTTTATTTTTGTGCTCTTCTTGGTTCCCCTCCCATCTACTAGCAGTTTTTACTTTCCTTTCAGTTTCTGCACACATGCCATCTTTCCATTAATAATGAAATTCCTCCAGGCAAGGGGTCATTTGCGTTCTTTAATGCTTGGGATAAACTTGATAAAATACGTGTGCTGTGGCTGGGATAACAAGAATGTTTTCAAGGGATACTAAAATATGACAGACTTTTGCTTCCTTGACAATTTGATTTTAAATTTTCATCAAAGAAGTAAGAGATGGTTTTGACAATGCATTTGTTTACAACTTAGATCTGGATAATCCAGATAAAATCTTAAATTTGACCTGTGTAAGTGAAATCAACATGCTGGTTGAACAAGAGTGAGATGGGAAGTAGAAGGCAAGTCAAGCAGGATATTAAGTTAAGCAATTTTCGTCAGATAGCACATCTTCTGGTTCATGTATAACATCTAACAAATCATTGAGCTCATAAATCATAATGATTGAAACTGCATTTCCAATCTATTCTGCTACGTAAATATGCAGTGCAATTTAAGAAAGACTGTCTGCACAGTATTTCCTTTGGACTACTTCTTCTCAATGCTGATAACGTTTTCTCTCTGTGCAGTGTTTATCTGAAGAATTCCTTATACATCAAATCAAATGTCGGCAGTGGGCCTTGGTAGGAGACATCACTTCAGTTATTCTTTCCATAGCCGAAACAATAAGGTATGAGCAGTTCTGTTGCAGCAGCGATTGGAAGACAGTGTGTATGAATTTTGCCACTATCTGCTGAATTCCATTGTATTCTGTGAGCTGGCCGCAAAGCTTAGCTTGTGGATGCTGAAGCAGATTATTTTTCTGTCAGCATTTATCAGACCCATTGTTATACAATAACATTTTGGCGAGCATTATGACAATATTTTTGTTTTGTCATGTAAAGCAAAATAGGATTCTTGAAAACTTCTCACAATTGTACTAAAAGTATTGTGATCTTTTACTGATCATTTGCTTAAGTTGCCTTTAAAGAAGCATGAACACATTCTGATCACACCATTGAGGGTCTGTATATGCTGATAACCCAAGCTACCGCTGGAATTAAATAGTATATTGCAATATACTATTATATCTGAGACTGTCCAGATTGCAGACACGATAGAAGGAAAGAACAGGTCAATGGTCAGGGAATAGTTCAAGGTGGAGTCGAGGAAAGAAAGTAAATATGAACAATGTTGAGTCTTGCTTTGAAAAACAAAACTTCGCAAGATCATCGTATGAGCAGAGACAGATCTGATAATATGTCATAAACTTGAGTGAGCTTTCAAGCTAAGTTTTTGAATGAGCTCAACTAAATGTTTGTGTGGACTTAATTTACCATTAGATCACCTTTGACCTCCTCTATTGCACTATGCAAAGCATTTTCAAAGAACAAAGAGGCAGATGTGAAATACAGGGGAAAAAAATGAAATCCTCATGTAAATGTCCTGATTTACAGTTACAAGAAGGGAATTTATGGCCAGAAACTTTTACAAAATATGACAAAGCTACACACATTACAATTCTACCTTTACAATATTGTGAACAGATTGGCGTTGCATAGAAATCAAGATTACACAATAGATTGATCCAGAAAAATAGAGTAACTCATTTTTAAAGAAATGTAAGTTATTTGAGATCAGAATCCTTAATGTAAAAATTACACCAGGAAAAAATGTGTTGCCTATCAAGGTGGAAAAAATAAATTATTAAAATATTACATTACTGTGTAAAGTAGTAGTTTGTTACAAAGTGTGCAACAACTTCCACAATTTACAATTGTGATGTAACCCACAACAATACAGTTGTAGCTTCTGTTAAAAGAATGCAAGAAAGTAATGTGGTAAGGCCTTTAATTTTATCAAGCCCACTCACTCAAACATTTATGCAACTTCTCTTGTAATTGATTGATTTTAGATCAATCAATTGCTTTTAGATTCTGCAAAGGCAGCCAGTTAAATTTATCCCTCTCCATAATCCAAACCCACCCAGGGTCCTCAGCAGACAACAACACTTCACTGTCAGCCCTCTCACTATCCTTCATCCTATCCCACCTTCAGCTCCAATGCCACCACCACTGTGTCCAATGGAGCATTGAATTATCTAGTTTTCAAAACAGAGAACGAGAGATGAAGTCTCTGGGCTCCAGCCAGCTTCAAAATAAAATGAATGTACTCTCTTGTTCTGCACATCTGATGTGTGCACATAAACAGTCCTAAGATCAACAAATAAATGCTCAACATTCTAAAGAATCATGATTTGTTTGACAAGCTCATCAAAGAATTTCTCATTTTGATGGATGATCCACTCCACTTTCAAAAAATTTGAGCAATCTATTTTATTACTGGAATAGATAAATACATAGCTGGAAAGTGCTGAGAGTTGAATTCAGAGATGTCTTGCAAAGCAGGGTCAAGCATATTTTCACAAATGTCAACGTCTCTTACACTGAGATTGTTTTTATTTTAGGAAGGGAAGGTATTTTCCTGCACTTGCTTTTAATTAGAGAAGATTTACTCATGATCTAAAAATATAACTACAACTATAAATGAGCAATTTCTTAACATATAACATCCCATCACAAATATTGTGAATTATCATATGATAACTTGGATTTATGTAGCACCACTCTGCCCAATGCAATGGCAAAAGAAATTGAGCAAATACTCCAAGGTATCAAATCAGAATATTTAACTGTTTGCACTACTAATACTTTCCAAAGAGTTTGATTCAAGATGTACATCTGTGTTCATAATTCATTAAATTTTTAATCATTGTCCAAACTTTGTATTAGTACATTGTGTATAAACAAATGTGATAATGTTTTTGGAACATCAACTTTAAAAAGTATATCCCCTTAAATGTTACCTGGAATGATCTGTGTGCTGTGTCAAGAAGAATAAGCTAGACTAACTGTCTGCAAGCTTCACTGCAGAGCATAATCCTGACAATTTCAAATTAAGGGGCCCTTCATTTTGGTGCAGCGTGGAACCTATGTAAAAAAATAACTGCAACATTTCACTAATACATGAAAATATCTTTTAGCACACGAACTGTTAATTCCTACAGATGCTTATTTTTCTCAGCCAGTCTTCAGTTACTACGCTTACTCTCTGGAAAAGAGAACATTGCATGCAGTTGACTCAGAAGAAAGGTGTGATTTTAGATTTAAATACTTGGGATTTTCCCTGTGTAAATGTCAGGAAGGTTGTGATTTGCATTCAAGCATGCAAGAACAAGAAAGTTACAAAGTTCCTGACATATGTTTGCCAGGGTTTTACCAATCAAAATTCCCAAAAACACTTGGTTAGACTTGGCATAAAAGCAGTGACTCCATTCATTTCAAGGGACCCAAATATAAGTCTGTTTACATTTTTCAAAAGTAACTGAGTTTATGTAAATAGCCTTACCAAAAGGGAATGGGTTTGCTTCCGAAAGAGCATCTGGATAACGTAAGTGTGGACTTAATGAGTAGAAGAGGGATGAGCACAGGTGACTCATTACCTCCAGGAAATTAGGTACCAGTTAATAGTTCTAAAATGGACCACATTGGGTAAGGAAAATGAATATAATATTAATACCCCAAAGGAAGAATTTTGCATTTTGTTCAACCTAATTATATCTATCACTTAAAACAAGTTTTTTGATCTATTACACTCAGCATATGAAGGAAACTTTCCTGCAGTCAGTACTCAAAATAGAAATCCCTCTCCTTTTCAAGGGATTAACTAGAAACACAAGTAAGCTCACTTATGTGATTGGATGTATTTTGACTATTTGACGAGCAAGGAACATAGGTACCATACTGAGAGTGCTTTGAGAAAAGACTCAAGGGGTAGGTTTTCAATTTTCCGCCTAGAAGTACAACAGACATTACTAATCCTCTAGGAAAAGAACAAAATGAAGGTGAGGTGGTAGCTATAACTTGCAGCTGATCTGCAATAGCAGTGCAGTGATTCTCCAATGACTGGTAAAGTCCAGCATGTATTATCTTGTTATGAATGGATTATCTATTCAATCTCTAGAGTAGTAAAGGTTAGCTTCTGTCAATATTAAATTCCCAAGAACTAAAAGTGCTTCATTGAAAAGGGATTTAAACATTCAAGAGAAAGATGAATGGGAACTGAACAAGATGTATACTGCACTACTAAGTTAGCAGTAATCATGCACCATGAGTGCTGAATACATGGACACCAATGAACCACAGAATACTTATTTATAGAATATTGCTGCTTTAATATGTTCTGGAACACCTTGTCTTAATGATTAGAATTATGGCAATGGTTGGTCCAGATGCTGGCAAGAATTTTTCTCCTCCTATATTCGTATGATGCAGTAGACCAATTCAGACATAAACCAGCCTGAACTACTGTTAATGAATCAAACAACTAAACTGAATTAAATCCACTTGTAGTTTTCATTTTGATTTGATGCGGCTTCCACTAAGAATGTATGTGAAAATGCTGAACACAATATCTGTTTTGTCAGTTCAGGGTAATTCTGGTCATTAGTTTTAGCACTAACCAAACCACAATCAAGATCAATTTTGGATGAATATCTCAATCAAACTAATGGTTCAAATCCAATTCTATAATTGGCATAACATTGTAGAAGTACATGTTATTTCTGAGTGTTTGGTGATAGGATTTGAATGAATCAGCTTAGCATCAAAGCTTTTCAGTTATGAGCGATGATTAAATGGAGAAGTTTCTAAGAATAGTCTGGCTACAATTTTGCAATTTAAAAGTCTACGTAACAATTTTATTGGCATTTGATTCTCCTCAAGAGTGATTGTGTGTGAATTGACATCAACCAACTGTATTAACTTTGGTTCGAGAAATTTCTTTAAGGAAATGCTTGAACTAGCTTCCCTTGGAATTCTCTTACTTTCTGATCTTCAGCTGAAGAAGTTCCAGTGGTTAATAAAAAATTAAATACATTGCTCTTACATTTGGCAAAAAATTCACTCCTTTCATATCAGATCTGAAGATAAGAGGAAAGGTTTCCCTCTGTCTCTGGAGATCTTTCTTTGCCAGTCATTGGCACAACACTAATCACCAGAGCAAGGGATATCTTGTATCTGTGATTTCTCACAGTAGGTAGGTACCATTTCCATCATCAGAAGTATATCCATGAAATGTGTAACTTCCATTATTGAGCCATATGTCCAGAAGTGCTTCTATCATGAGAAGAAAAAAATGTCAATCCAATTGTTATAAATCTGCTTGAAAATTCAGAAATTGTGGCCCAGAAATTCTTTCAGTAGCACTTTATTTATACTTGCTAAGAAAATGAGTTTCTATGAAAGAGATTTTGTGAAAGAAATTTGTGTTTTTCTTGCAGGTTGTCCATGCATTTGAAGCCTAACAGAGCTGCCTGGATGTGAACAGTCGAGTGCAATGGTGTGCAATATCTCCTGGATGATACATCCCTGTTTATTATTTGGGGAGGCATGGTAACAGTGGGTATGGCCATTCATGCAGAAGGGAAGCTTCATGACACATGATGCTTGAGTTACCAAAAGGTAAATGGAAGCTGAATCCAGGAAACCAGCTTCACATACATCTTTATCTTATAACCTCACAATGCTTCTTCCCTTAGATTGCAACTGACCACCCCACCTCACCCACATTCTACAACTGTCCCAGGGAACCTAAACTCATTAGTGGAGTGCATAGAAGATTGTCCTTTAATCATGTGGAATGTGCAAGGCCATTCTTACTGCATATAAGGCTTGGAGTTTGGGAATGATTGAGGAGTGAATCAGAAAGTCATAGAGAAAACAGCCCTCACAAAATGCTAGGTGTGACCTGGGGAAGATGATTTACTAGTGGCATCACACTGAAGATAATGAAAATAGCAAGGTACAACCCTTAAAAATATCAAAGGTAGATGAGATGGAAAATGAAGTCACAGAGAACTTTATTATAGTTCTGTGAAGAAGGGGATGGGGTGACAACAGTAAATGAGAGACTCAAAGACTCTGTCACCTATGTTGGAGGGGAATCCACAATTCAGGAACAATGAAGACAAACTGGAAGCCTTGATCATGGATTCATACAGCACAGAAACAGGCTCTTTGGCCCACTGAGTCCGTGCTGACCATCCTGCATCTACTTACATTAATCCCAATTTTATTCTTCCCACATTTCCTTCAACTCCTCCTGCACACCTTTACAGTGACCAGTTACCAGTTAACTACAAACCATTGTATTTTTGAGATGTGGGAGAAAACTGAAGCACCTGTGGGAAAACACATGAGGTAACTTAAAGAATGTGAACCCTTCATACAGACAGCTTTCTCCTGGAGGTCAGGATTGAACCTGGGTCACTGGAGCTCAATTCAGGAACAGCTTCAGTAGCTGTGCCACTATGTTACCCCAGACTGGGAGGTGACATCATCAGCAGGGATGTGATAGAAATAGAAAATCTAGGAGAATGGAATAAAATACTTACAGGATTTGAGGGGGGAAGTGTGGCAGGTGGAAGTGTAGAGTAAATATCTAATAATCGTCTCTCCAGCTACTCTGATGGTTGATCAAAGGTGATGTGGGGTGCACACCCTTTTCACTCACCAGGACCCCAGTTCCTGTGCTGCCTCAGTTCCTGTACTCCCCTTCTGCTCACTGGGACACCAGTTTCTGTGCTCCCTTTCCACTAATTGGGACCCCAGTTATCACACTCACTGGAGCCCCAGAGCTTGTGTTCTCTTAAAACATACCTAGTTCATTGGAAAATGTATTATAATACTGTGTTACATTGAAAAACAAAATAAGTTAAAAGTGTGCTGAGATATTAATAGAAATAACAACCCAATTGTCCAGAAATTCTGCTAGTCTGGCACCATCAATTGTGCTGTAGTTTTTCTATGTTTCTATTAAAATAGAGGGCTATGGGTAAGCCTAGTAATTTCTAGGTTAGGGACATGTTCGGCGCAGCTTTGTGGGCTGAAGGGCCTGAATTTTGCTGTAGTTTTTCTATGTTTCTATCAAAGTACTGAATTATTGGCATTTTACTGCATAGGTTTGTCTGTGGGAATCAGGGGGGGGTGTCACAATGTTGAGCAAAGAGCAAGCTCACAGAGAACCCAAATGCAGCACACTGGTACAAGAATGGTGTCCGGATACTTCCTCAGGACTAAACACAGGCAGCAACTGGAAGGAATCTTTCCTCAGAGATCTGAGGAGGAATCCCAACACAAACTGGATATTCAAAGAGGAACAGAGAACACAGGACTGCTCTAGAGTAAACCCAGGTACTTATGCTAGGACCCTGATGGGGCTCAGGTGTGTGGTTATGCAAACAGTTAAGCATGGAATCCATGTGCTGCACAACAAGGCATCATCAAAGGAGCCAAATTGAGGGCCAGTACTCGGAACCATGATAGGGGGTTATGGTAAGATAATGTATCTTTATTAGTCGCATGTACCTGTACATTGGAAACACACAATGAAATGCATCTTTTGCATCAAGTGTGCTGGGGGCAGCCCACAAGTGTCGCCATGCTTACGGGGCCAACATAACATGCCCACAACTTCCAAAACTGTCTGTCTTGGAATGTGGGAGGAAACCGGAGCACCTGGAGGAAGCCCACACAGTCACGGAGAGAACGTACAAACTCCTTACAGACAGTGGCCGGAATTGAACCCAGGTCACTGGCGCTGTAGTAGCATTATGCTAACTGCTACACTACCGTGCGGCTTATATCAAATGGAAACAAGTTGATTTTTTTTGCCGGCTGGGATCATCAGCCCATGACTTATGGTTTGGAGATCAATTACGTACATTGGGAAGGTTCTCAGGAATACCTTCATGCTCCATAGTTTTAGCTGTGCTAAATGTTCTCTGTGCTTCATTTAGTAACACCCTTGACTGATTATTTTTCTACTCCAAAGACTTGAGCAGAAACTGAGATATGCACTTGAGTGCAGTACTGACAGAATGTTACTTGGTTGGAGGTTCTATGTTTTGGTTAAGAAATTAAACTATGGCCCTCTTTGTCCTCTCAGATCAATAAGTAAAATTCCACAGGTAATAGAAGACAGGGAGTGATGATGGAGGGCTGCTTTTATGATTGGAAGCCTGTGACCAGTGGTGTACCACAGGGACAGGTGCTGGGACCCTTACTGTTTGTCATTTACATTAGTAGTTTGGACAAAAATGTAGGAGGTTTGCAGATGACACAAAACATTGGTGTGGTTGTTGATAGTGAGGAGGATAGTCTTAGGTTACAGAATGATATTGATCAGCTGGCAGCTCTGTGACTGTATAACTCCCTCACTATTTCATAAGTTTTTCCCACCATTCTAGACTATGTTTAACTCAGTCAAAGTCGCTAAATCAAGTTGTGTGGTCATTACTTCATTGCTGTTCATGGGAACTTTATTGCACAAAGTGACTGCCATATTTGCGAAAGTAGTTCATTAACTATAGAAGCATTTTGGGATATCCTGAGATTGCAAAAGATGCAAATATTTCACTCGTTCTGTAATTGTAAATGAAAGCATTGCCAATTTGCATTTTGATAGACTATCTTGTCATTTGATCTTAGCTTATAAATTTGATCAAGTAAGCTGATGATTTCAATAAAAATACTAATTTTTGTTCACTAATGAAGTTTATAGAAGTATCTGCACCTTTATAGCTTCCACAGATGGGAAATAGCACTTAGAATTGCCACTGCTTCATTGGAATTTGATACTTTATCCATTGCAAATAATTGCCAGTCCAAACTAAAGTACATTAAAGAACTCCAGATATTGGATCACTAATAACTCCATATAATGGCATCACTATTACCAGATGCCATTACAGCATCCAATCTGGCAAACTTTAATGAACTTGATTTTAACAGTGAGTTGAGTATTTCTTTAATAAACTAATTCCACAATAATATATGACAGATTACCTGGGGGCCTGCATAGCAAATTCAAGTCAAAATCCATTAGAAAGTTAATAAAATAATAGTCCATGGAATGTTTTGGTCTTTGAGCTGTCAGAGTTCATCAGCCATCACAAATCCAACTTCAAAAAGATCCAAAAATGACATTTATTGATAAACTTCCTCATGTAAGACAAAGGAATGGAATATCTAGTGTTCTTCAAATTTCCTGCATGCAACTTTAATTTATCCAAAAAATTACCTGAATAATCAGAACAATGACCTGAGAATTCTTCTCCCTACACCAATTCTGAAATTGAGTATTGACTTGTGATAAATATCTTTAAAAAATACATTTTTAGTGGCTGAAATTACATCTTACATTTTTTCTATCAATGTTAACATTTATGTATCACTTTTATCAAAGCTGTGTTTAAATATTTATATTGTTAACCCATGAGTAAACTGGACCCTGTACAATGTAGGGAATCATAATAGAGTTTATGACAGTCTACATCTTATTGCCTTAAATATTCTTTGTCTAAGGTGTGTAGACATTGTTCTATTTTTGTTGCATTGGACCTGGGTATGATTTGCTTCAATATTCCACGTCCAACAGTTGATAAAGTCAATATCTTTCGGCAGCATCTTCACATAAGTTTCAGCCTGTAAACATTTCACCTCTGCAGCCTCCTTCATCACAGTCTTTTATACAAGTGGATGTATTCAAACTACATCTCACTTAATAGCCACTTTCTGTAATACAATGGGCCAGATACCTCTCATAAAATACAAATGCAAA
>JARFYF010000046.1:14789816-14801608 GCA_030265395.1 Rhina ancylostomus
GCCAGATGTCATGGGCAGTTAGAGGGTAGGGAAGGCTTCTTCATTGTACCTCCCGTGTTCAGACCCTGTGATGTGGAGACCCAGCAACATGGGTCTTTTGCATCCAGAGAAGAGTGGGCATGGGGTGATAATAGGCAGCGATTCCAGGTGAGGATATTGGACAAACAAGGACTGGTCACTTTACCATGGCCAATGCATTTCCCCATAGATAGTCCCTGACTTATCTTGATTAATGCAGAAATGTATGCAGATTGACCCAGTAATCTAACAATCTTTTTACAGGAGCAATAAAAGTAAGATTTAACTTGAAGTAAGTCATGGGTTTAACAAGAGACTTCAGATTTGCTCTACATCTATTTAGCAACTGACGTCAAAGCATAATGAACTTCAGTGTGCATTCAAAATGGGTCGAATGTTATGAGGGAAACTTGAAAGGAATTTCGGAACATCTAATTGGTAGTGCTACAATTCTTATTAAAATCAGTGGATTTCCTATCCTGTGTCAGCACAAACCTGGTGCAAGATCTAAGAAGTAATACTGGGATCTCAGCAAAACTGGATTCCACTGTGGGAGCAGGTGCAAAACAACAAATTTGGCCTTCTGGATCCATCAGTAAATCTGTGTTTGACAGTGCATACACAAAGGTCATGAGTAATTAGGAGGAGTAGTAGGCCATATGTCCCCTTGAGCCTGCTCTGCCATTCAACAAGCTCATGGCTGATCTTCCTCAGTACCATTTTCCAGCATTATTCCTTTATCCTTTGATTCCTATAATATCCAGGAATTCTTCAACTTCTGTTTTGAGTACTGAAACTGAGCCTGTAGAGACATCTGGGGTAGGGAATTCTATATGTTCGCTGTTCATTGAAGGAAGAAGTTTCGCCTCATTTCAGTCTTAAACAGCTTACCATTTATTCTCAAATTGTGTCCCCTGCTCCTGGTTTCCTTAGTCAGAGAAACCATCCTCTCTGTATCCAGCCTGTCAAGCCTTTTAAAAATGTTGTAAGTTTGGATGGGATCCCCTCTCATTCATCTAAACTCTAAAGAACACAGTCTCAGTCTGCTCAATCTCACCTCACATGGCCAACCCACCATGCCTAGAACCAGTCTCTTGAATTTTCACTGTATTTCCTCAGTGGGAAATATATCCTTTCTTTGGTAAGGAGATCTAAACTATATATAATACTCAAGATGCTGTCTCACTTAGGCCCTATATAGTTGCAATAAGACATCCTTTCTCCTGGATTTACTGCTCTTCACATCGCTGCTCAGACAGAGCCAGCTAACTAATATGTATCTGATTGCCCCTGAATGAACAGGACATTTTTGGATGTTTTAAGAACCTTAACCAGAGTTTTGCTCCAGCAATCCAGCTGAGAACTACTGTCTATCCTTGTGCCAATTTCAGACCTCTGCTACCACTGTGCCTTTAATTTCATGTTCTTTGATTTTACTTAAAGGTCTGGAGAGGCCCAACCATCTTCTACTGCTTCATCAATGACCTTTCTGCCATCATAAGTTCAGAAATGTGGATGTTTGCTGATCATTACACAATGTTCAATTCCACTTGCAGATCAACAAATGAAGCAGCCTATGCTTGCATGAAGGCCTAGACAACATTCACACACAGCTGATATGTGGCAAGTAACACTTGCACCACAGAAGTGTCAGGCACTTCTGTGCCTGACAGGTGTTTCAACAGGAGAATCTGACCTATCACTGAGATTCCATGGCATTATCACCAATAAGTCCCCCATCATCAACATCCTCTGAGTCACCAATGATCAGGTTTGGACCAGCCATATAAACAATATGGTTACAAGAACAGGTCACAGCAATTCACCTCTTGACACCATCAACAAAGCACTGATCAGGAGTGTGATGATATAATTTTGGTTTGCCTGGGAGAGTGCAGTTCGAACAACAGCTAGGAATCTTGACAGCATCCAAAACAGCCCATTTGATTGGCACCCCACCCACATTCTAAACAATATTTCCTTCATCACTGGTGCAGACAGTCTGCAGTTTGTAATATGTACAAAATGCACTGCAGTTAATTACCTAAGATAGTACTTCCCATACCCAGAGCCTCCTGGGACAACACAACCTTCTGTCCAAGAAGCAAGTCACCTTGATTTGGGACCATATCGCTGGTCCTCATCATTGCTGGGTCTAAACCTTGGAACTCACTACACACTGGCACTGTGGGAGTAACTTCACCAGAGAGACTACAGCGGTTCAAGAAATTGGCTCACAACTATGTTTTCAATGGCAATAACTGTTGGACATACCAGTGCTGTTGATCTTGAAATATGAATAAATAAATAAATGATAAAAGATGGATGTAACCAGACATGGTATATGCTCTAAAAGGAACCACAGAAGCCAGAGGTGACAATTTGTGGTTAAAATTGGTCTAAAAAAACTTAGACTTGAGGAAAGGGAACAGTGTAATAGATTCAGGTCTGGAAATATACCTACACTCTGCTGATAGTGTGCAAAGGTGGGTGATGGCAAAGGCTGGTGCAAGTAATAGAATTAAAAACAAAGGGCTGGAACTTACTGGGAAATGCTGGTATTTCCATGCTGGAACACTAGCCCTTCTCCTTGCAAGTGCCACCAGGTTTGGGATTCCTGTGTGAATGTGATGTTCCGGATTTGCTGCCGATCTTCGCCAACAATTCCTTCATTACATTCCAACCCTGGATTCTCCGTGGAGTCCAATGGTAGAACACAAATTTGCTGCTGTTCTCTAGACTTAAGCTGGAAAATCTGTCCGCTGGACCAATGTAAGGTTGGGCCTGCACAAATCCCTTAAGTCCTGCATAAGTCCATTCATTTCAATGGAGAGGAATGGCTGCTAGGGATTTAGGTTAGAATTGTGTAATTTGCACTTTTTAACTTAATTAAATGAAGTGAAGGCAAAAGATGTAGGGAAAACATTTGATATGCAGAGGCTGGTTATAATTTGGAAGTTATGGCCTGCAAGGGTGCTGTAAGCAACACCAATCGGGGCTTTCAAAGGGGAATTTGAAAGGCAGTTGAAAGAGAAATAAATTATGTGGAAAGACAAGTGAAATGGAGTTTTCAAGTCAACATTAGAAAATCTTTGACTTGAAACATTTTGTCTTTCCACAGATGCTGCTTGACTTGCTGAATTTTCTAGCATTTTCTGCTTTAATTTCAGATTTACAGCATCTGGAGTTTTTTTGAAGATATTTCTTCTCCTGGACTAAGTGAATCTTTAGAACCCACCATCCAACAGGGCAATGGGAAGCTCAGTAGCTGAGTGTATTTAAGATGGAGATTGTTGTATTTTAGCAAATTAAGGGAATCAAGGGATAGGGAAAGGTAAGGTAGATGTGGATTTGCCTATCACTCCTTTGATCTAAATACAGACACCTAAACTGGACAGTTCAGTGGAGATTCTTGCACCCAGGAAGCTTTCCCAGAGTACAGAGAGTCTGAAGCTAGAGGACGTAGGTTTGAGGTGAGAGGGGAAATATTTATAAAGTTCTCACATAGAGGGTGGTGGATATATGGAATGAGCTGCCAGAGGAAGTGGCAGAGGCAAGTTCGATTAAAACATTTAAAAAACATTTTGATAGTTTCATGGATAGGAAAGGTTTAGAGGGATATGGGCCAACAAAGGCAAATGGGATTAGGTAGGCATCTTGGTTGGCATGGATGGTTTGGGCTGAAGGCGGCAGAATCTGTGAATCTATATGGGCTGGTGCAGGATAATGGCACCAAGGTAAAAGAACTGAAATTATCTTATTGAATGGTGTAGCAGACACAAAGGCTGAATGGCCTGCTTTTACCTCTTTATCTTATGTTTGACTGCTCATTTGGCATTCCCAGGAAAGCTATTATGCTTTAATCATACAACACTGGATTGGGATCCCTGTAAGATAAGACCATTACTAATTTAATCCTTTGCAGTAATCCCACCTCCACCTCAATAAACTACCATCAATCCCTCACTCCTCAAACTCACTTCTGACTCTTGCACTTTTAACTGTCAGCCCCCAAGGTCCGGGCTCTTGATGGAGGTTCAGATGCCCCAAACACCAGCCAAGCATGTAGTAGTCACACTCTTACCCCATGCTGCTTCCTTCTTGCAGATGCTCAGCTCTGGGCCACAATCATTCAGGAATATTACCTCTTATCCACTGACTGGGCTTGCCTACCTGATGCAATACCCCTCTGTTTACAGCCCACTTCACCTCCTCTAGTCCCACCTTGAAGAATCTGACCTCAGTCCCATCCCATATGTTTTGACATACGGGTGTGTGCAATACCCTTTCAGCAATCGCTGGGCTTCATATGGTGCACCATTTGGGTTCACTGGAGTTTCTAGACCATTTTAATGTGTTATGCCAGGATTTTACCTTATGTACCCAGAAGGAATCATTCATCTTGTGCCTTGTGCTACTACAGTAATCTTATTTGAAGTAAACAGCTGTAGCAAATGTTTTGGGCCAGTGCAAAACATTCTGGTTGCACGGCCAAGGCTTTCAGCTGCCAAGTACTATTGAAAGCAGTTGCAAACAATGTTGGGGAAGAACACTTCTCTTGGAAGGCTCAGTTTCTTTTCCCCAAACAATTATGAGCTGCCTTTCCATGTCAAGCATGATCCAGGAACATACATAATGCCACTGAGAATGCACAATTCTTCCCTGGAGTGTGTTCTAAATGACCTCAGTCCTCTAGCAATGTATTATAATTGTATTTGTAGTTGTAGTTCTGAAGAGGAAAATTATAGAGCATTGTGATTGAATGCATACCATTACGAATACAAGTGTGCTTTGCTGTGAATGCAGATGCAAGATAGCAGTGATATTCAAGTGGAGTGAATATAAAATCAGCTAATAATATTGGATAAGTATGTTACAGAAATTGTCACCATAGCATGAAAAAGAACATTGACAGCAGCAGGAATTATCAGTCTTCTAACATATTTGCTAAAGTCTAGGCCACAACTTTACCAGTCCTCCTTAAAGTTAAACATTTTTCAGACAGAACAAGTTATGATTTGAGAACTGATTTGCAATTTGGGATCAACTTTAAGTGTATTATTGTTGATAGTTTCCAATCAACTAACATTGTAAAGGTATGTCTATGCCATACTGTTTGATTTGTTTTATTTGTTCAACAGAATTTTTGGTAGGAAGTTATCAGCTTTGGAAATAAATTCACTTTATTTTTCCAAAGTTTGGACAAAGGGGCAAATCAGATGCAAAACAGTAAGAGTTAAAGGATGGTTGGTGCAGTGTCAGATATCAGTACCGAGAGCTCCATCTTCATACGTTTATTTAACTGTCTTGTACTTCATAACCACAAGTGTTTCTGCCCTGTTACTTTTAAAAGCTGATGTGATTTGTCATCACTGAATGGCTGGAAATGTTTGATTTGCACTTAATTTTTTTTTACAGAGGTCAATGTCTCCGCTGTCTCCTCTCATTCTTTAGCAGCCCAGTTTGCAAAGAATTCAATGAATCAACAAATCCTAATGCGAAAGATGCTTTCTAATGTGTGACCAAGAATAGTCCTTTCTTCTTAACTGTTTTATAATGGTTTTAGTGTCAGTTCTAAATAATTGCCATGTGAAAAATGAGCATTCCCCCTTTTTCAAAATGCAATTAGAACCATTTGAATGATGACCTTTGCAGGTATAAAAAAAACTCTCTGTAAGGAATTCTTCATCTCAGACCCTGCTGAAATAATTCGATGTATTCTATGTATTTTAGTCAGACTGGAATATCACATGTGGAATTCCATCTATCACTGTTGTTTATTTTCAAATCACTTCTTAATAAAAAAAAGCATCACATTTATGTATTGCCTTTCACATTCCTTTTAGGACAACCTAAAGTGCTTCACAGTCAATTATGTATAGTCATTTGGAAGGTAGTGAAAGGGTATGGCAGCTAGTTGGTGCACAACAAAGTCTCACAATAAGCAATCCGTTAAGACCAGATAATCCATTTGCAAAACTGTTATTTGAGAAATAAATATTGACCAGGGTACTTGGAATAATCCCTATTACCTTCTTTATGGGATATTTTACATAAGAACATAAAAAATTAGAAACAGAAATAGACCACTTGGGTGAAGTTACATTGATCTTTGGTGTAACATCCAATCAGAATGGTAGCAGCTTCCTTGGTGAAAGACTCCATTGGATCATCTATTGTAGATGTTTGCAGATCAGTGGAATGATACGCAAACCTACAGCTATCTGATGCAGAGTGGATTGCAAACAACTGAACCAGTGCTGACGTCTCAATTCAATAGTTAAGCATGCTACATGAGAAATTGAGTTGTCATTCATGCAACTCTAAACTATTGTGAAAAGAGGGATTTTGAAAAAGACCCTTTCAACAAAGACACACCATTCATCCATACATAGACCAGGCCATGCTGTTTGCACATTTGATACCAGACTTCTGAAGCAGACACTCTTTTCCAACCTGGAAGTGAATTCAAAGCAGATGGAGGAAAAGCCTATGTGAATAAATGAAACTTCCCCACTGCATTCCTGGGAACTTCTGGTTAGGCCATTCAAAGTGCAGAAGGAGCATTTGGGATGGATTTGAGATCATGCTTTGGAAGCCCTGTTTAAGGAACACAACATCTCCACTGTTAACCACCATCAGCCCAATCTGCAGACAAGTCTGTGGTTCCAATGTCAGCCTCGTTAGCCATCTCATAATCCACAAAAATGGACCAGAAGTAAATCATCGTCAGTCCTGAGGGATTACCTTAGGAGAGGCTACCCATTCTGAAATTCAGATTTAAGTTACACTGAAAAATATCAGTAGCTTCATTATTAATCTATCTACAACTTTCTTTCCACAGGATGCATTTTGTGCTGAAAAACATTCCGAAGTATTTCTCAGAGATGTAGTCAAAGAAGAAAGAAAAATGGATGCCACTATTGATACGAGCAAAAAGCATTGCTGATCTTAAGCTGCCATTATTATGGTAAACATTATTCCCAATCAAAGATACATCATCACATAATTTAGACTCTCCACATCTTCCTGAGCTTCCTGCATTGTCTTCTTGGCTTCAAGTAAGATATAGATGTGATAAAATAATATGAATAATGTCTGAAAAAGAGTTATGAATTCCTCTGTCATGTATATGTATTATGTTTTATGAGTTCAGTAGCTAAGTATGAGTTCAGTTTACTGTCAGGAGGCCAAGACTTAGAGCATGATGAAGTCTGGAGGCCAAGACCAAGATGAAGTCTACACAATGGTGGACATCTACTGCTGGCTACCTCCCAATTGATACATGTAACGGAATCTTATCTCAAGGAGATCAATGGCAATTCAAACATAATTCTGGTACCAATGTCACTTCTTGTGTCAGTGTACATCTCATGTAGTTAGAGAGCAAACTGGAGAAAGTAACCATGGAAACAGAGGATAGACCTTGATCCCCAGGATCCATCCCTTAGGGCAGCGCTGGGCACTGAAAATATCTGGTAGTGTGGACTCCCTCATGCTGAAGGATTCAGGGCATCTGCCAGGAAACATTGCATCGATCATCAAGAAATTCTTCCCACAGTCCACAAGCAGCTTTATATTTGGGGAGTGGAAAGCCTATCTATTGATGAAATGTTCTGGGCTATAAATTGCAGCCCTAATGGACACATGAGTGCAGCCAATGAATTTGAAATGTTGCCCATACCTAAACACCATCAAGAACAACTGCAAACCATGTGGTGAAGTTACTCCCACAATGCTGTTGGATAAGTAGTTCCAGAATTTTGACTCAGGGATGGTGATGGAAGAGCAATACAATTCCACGTCTGGATGGTGCATGGATTGGATAGAAGCTTGCAGTTGGTTGTGTTCCCAAGCATCAGCTGTCCTTGTCTTTCCAGACGGAAAGACTTTGGGAGGTTGAAAAAGCTGGTGAGTTGCTATAATGCACCAGAGTTTGTGAGAATGAATGCTTAAGATGGTAGATGATGTGCCAATCAAGGGGAATGCTTTGTCCTGGATGATGTTGAGTCTCGTCTGGCTGAAGCTGCATCCATCCAGACAACAGAAGAACATAGTGACTTGGCCTTTTTTGATGGTGGAGAGGCTTTGGGGAGATAGAAGGTGACTCACTCATGTCAGAAAACCCAACATCCTGGCCTGTTCTTGGAGCTAGAGAATTCCAAAGGTATTTTTTGCTTTATGTGGAAAATTGGCAGGAGGACAATGGAACCATGAGTTATGGGGAATTTCTCAGGAAGTTCTAGTCTAGATTATGGTGAGGGAGTGGAGCAACTAGGAGGAATTTAAATCCTGCTGTTCCCCCTTTTATTACCCAAAATGTGATGTTTCTTAGCTCTTTCAGATATCACTTTTCATACAGGCTACATGTTTTTTCAGCTCTGAACAGATCATTATCCAGCCTCCACTTCTTTGACCAATATGATCATTGCTATGATTAAAAATAATAACCCCAATTTATTTTTGGCAACTTACTCAGTTCCAGAGGATGATATTTCTTTCTTCATTGTCACTTTCTTAATAAAGTAATATTTTCTCCTCAATTTATAAAAAAACTTAATTACAATGTTTGGAATAACCATAGAGAGCACTTCTGTTCAACAGATATTATTCATAAGCATCCTTTTAAATATATTTGGAACCAATGATTGCAACAATTCACTCAAATTGCAAAAAATGCTATAGGAACATCTATTACCAGTTACACAGGAAATATAGTGTGACAAGTTAAATTGGAATAGCAAGTTCATTTGTGTATAATAAGGGCCAGTTAGTTTGCAAGAAGGAAGTCCTGCTGCTGTGAAGTGATATGTCACGTGAAGTTAATTAGTGCTTTGCATCAGAAATACATTGGCCAGTCTATTTAAGCTGGACAAGACGGTGGTCTGCCATGTTACTTAAAGGTATTCTCACCGATTTTATTGTTCCTTATAGAATGGTAGTAAAAGAAAATGTTAGCTCCTGTCCCAGTTAAAAAGCATAATTCTATGCAGTAGTGGCCTGTTGACATAAAGGGAATCTTGGACTGGTCTTTTTTGAATTTTTATAAACAGCTTAAGCTGATCTTTAAAAACTACTGACAGATTTTGGCCTGAGGCACATTTTCAGACATTTTCCAGGTCCATGGCTGTTTTTTTCAATTTTTATTTACGTAATGAAGCCTTTGGTTTGTTTTCCCAGTGTGTATTAACTATATGAATAAATTAAACACAATGTTCTAAATCAGTGACACAGTTCTAAGGTGTTTAGTCGTAATATACTTGAAATAATTCTACCTCCTCTTACAGAATGCATAGCAATCCAACATTTTCAAACACAAGAATTCTCTCATTCAGGAGAAAGTTATAAGGCTGTCTGAAATTTAGGATTTGGGGATCATCAGTGAGAAGGACCTAGACATTTCTCAACTTCTTAAAATGCTAGATTTTTGGTGACATTTTGTACTAGAGAACTAATTACTTTTTCCTCTTATTGTCCAACATCAATGTGGATAATTCTCACAACATAGAAACTGGCCAATTTCACTATCGTGCTCCTTTAACTCTGCTCAGCTGTTTAATCTACTATGACATGCTGTATCACACCAACATTTTTGTACACTGTATCTTTGTGCTATTTCAGTATCAATTTATATAGAAGTAAGGGGAATTTTATGCAGTTTTTGCATTAGCAATTTGTTTGAGACTTTACAAACTCATCTCCTACAGCTTAGACAATGTGAGTTCTTGATCAAACACAAGGCCAGATTTGATTCCACCCGATTGCCAGAAGTATCAGTATCAACCAAACCCCCGTGCCTGAAATTTTTAAATAACTTTGCTGATATCTGCCTGAAGAGAATAGGTCAATTGATTATTGAAACTGGGATTAACTCCTCTAATCTGTACCGTCAATTAGACTTTGCTAATAATTCATCATAAATTGCAGCTGACAATATTATTGCTATAGTATTATTCTCCCTGAATGATGTGAGTAGTAGATTTCTACAACTTTCCAACTGCTTAGATCACTTGAGAGGATAATGATCCCAATGCTTGCTCGTCAGATCCCATAATCCAGAATCATGGACCATTTTAGCCTGGGAGTAGAACATTTATTAAAAAATAAACTGTGACCAAGACACCCAGTGGATTTTTGCAGACATTGATAGAGGTGTACAAGATGATAAGAGGCATAGATCGAATGGACGGTCAGAGACTTTTCCCTAATGCGACAATGGCTAACATGAGGGGACATAATTTTAAGGTGATTGGAGAAAGGTATAAGGGGGATGTCAGGGGTAAGTTTTTTTACACAGAGAGTGGTGGGTGCGTGGAATGCACTGCCTGCAGAGGTTGTGGGGCAGATACATTAGGGACATTTAAGAGACTCTTAAATAAACACATGAATGATAGAAAAATGGAGGGTTATGTGGGAGGGAAGGGTTAGATAGATAACAGAGCAGGATAAAATGTCGGCAAAACATTGTAGGCCGAAGGGCCTGTACTGTGCTGTAATGTTCTATTATAATGGTGCATGACTTTGAGGGGAACCAGTAGGTGGTGGATTTCCCACATATCTGCTGCCCTTGTCTCTCTGGTTGGTAGAGGTCAGTGATTTGGGAAGTACTGTCAGAGTAGCCTGGGCAAATAACTGCAGTGAGTGGGATGTATTTAACAAAGATACTCAGAGGTATATGCATGTAAGACAGACTTCTCTCCCTTGCTTCAGTGAGGGGCTACGGCATTACTCTGTTAAAGAGGGAATGATCCCAGCCTATGCAATCTCTCACTATAACTACAGCCCTCCGTTCCAGGCAACATCCTGGTGAATCGCTTCTGCACTCTCTCTGATACTACAACATCCTTCCTGTAGACATGGTAGTGTAGCAGTTAGCGTAACACTATTACAGCGCCAGCGACCCGGGTTCAATTCCTGCCGCTGTCTGTAAGGAGTTTGTACGTTTTCCCCATGACTACGTGGATTTCTTCCAGGTGCTCTGGTTTCATCCCACTCCAAAGACAAAAGATGCATTTAAGATAAGATAAGATAAAATAAGATAGCTTTATTAGTCACATGTACATCAAAACACACAATGAAATACATCTTTTTGCATAGTGAGTTTTGGGGGCAGCCCGTAAGTGTCGCCACACTTCCGGTACCAATGTAGCATGCCCACAACTTCCTAACCTGTACATCTTTGGAATGTGGGAGGAAACCAGAGCACCCAGAAGAAACCCACACAGACACAGGGAGAACATACAAGCTGTTTACAGACAGTGGCTGAATTTGAACCCAGGTCACTGGAGTGGTAAAGCATTATGCTAACCGCTACACTTTCACTCTGTGTTTCGATGTACATGTGACTAATAAAGAAATCTTAACTTATCTTAAATAGGCAACCAAAACTGTACACAATCCTCCAAGTGCGATCCAGCCAATGTTTTGTACAGCTGCAACATGGCGTCTCAAAAACATGAGAAACTAACGGATGAACTCCCAGTAAAGCAGTTGATGATGTGGACACACATTGCTTAAGCATAGGCACAAGTGTACCTATGCTTAAGTGAGATACACCTATTAAAGGTTCTTTTTCACCTACACAAGCACCACATAGGTGTGGAAGGCAATTACCTAAGAGGTCCTGATAGTTCACACATAACACAGGCAATCTCTGCACCATGATGCAACCAATGTTACTGGGCCAGCACAGTGGTGCAGCAGTTAGTACTGCTAACTCACAGTCCCCGGGACCCAGGTTTGATCCTGACCCCGGGTGCTGTCTGTGTGGAGTC
>JARFYF010000046.1:14807709-14821931 GCA_030265395.1 Rhina ancylostomus
CATGGAATCCATGTGCTGGACAACAAGGCATTAATGGAGCCAAATTGAGGGCCAGAACTCAGAACCATGACACTAACGTTCAGAACGAACAAGCTTCCAGTGTAAGAAGGAGCAAGATCCTAGTTCTAGTTCTTCTTAGTTGCTGAGGAACATAAAGAGCAGGATAAAACAAAAGGGAAGATTATGACAGATAGTGAAAGTTTAATGCTGCAAAGGTCTGAAGGATCACAGAGGTACACTGGTTAAAAAATAGGAATTAGTAAGGTGGAGGCAGTATGAAAAGATACTGGATGGTAAAAATCAAGAAAACCCTGAATACGTTCTATAAATATATGTATGGAAAGAGAATTAAAAAGGAACAAGCGAGGCCCATAAGAGACTGAATTGATAATCTGAATATGGATGTGGAAAGCATGTGTGAAGTTCTGAATGAATACTTTGCATCTGTCTACACATAAGGTACCTCAGGCCTGGATAAAATATGTCTAGTCACTTAAAAGAAAAAGGAGAAAATATCACAGACTCTGACCAACATTTTTCTGCCACAGGTGTGATGGGGAAGGTCTGGAAGGTTGCTAATGTGATTCCATTGTTTAAAAAAAACAGTGAACTGATAGACTGAGTCTGATGTATGGTATAAATTAACATTTAGGGAAGCACAGGTTAATCAAGGACAGTCATCTTGTTGTGTCTGTGCAATTTAATGTCATGACTGTAGGTTTTTTAGAGTTGCTACTTTTGAAGGAAAATAATACAGGCAGGACTATTAACAAATTATCCTCCTAAAAATGCAGTCAACTTTCTACTCAGTGTAATGGTTAGTACATCAAAAGTCATCCCATATGATTGACTTAATTCTTAAAGACATGCTTGTATATAGAACACTGCTTCCCTCTTTAATAAACCTACAAACTATTAGCAATCTACAAATATAAAATTATACAAATAACAGATTATTTGCAGATATAGTCATACAGTTATAAATGTAACAAATGTAACATTCCTTAAATATCCCTATCGGTCCCAAAATGCTAAATCATTGTCCAAATGATGCCTTGGACTTGGACTGTTCTTTGCTCTGAGACCTTTCACCTTGATCTAATTCTCTGTCAAAAAACAAATAAAACTGCAAATGCTGAAATCTGAACCAAAAAACAGAAATGCTAAACAAACTCAGGCAGTTAACCAGCTTCCATCGAAAGAGAAACTAGTCAACATTTTGGGTCCTGAGGAGTATCTGAAACATTGACTGGTTCTTTTTCCACAGATTTGGCTTAACTGTCCGAGTTCTTCCAGAATTTCAGTTTATGTTCTTAATTCTCTGGCCAGCTTGTGTCTTTGTAGGCCTATGTCCCAACCTCATGGTGGTCCCCACAGGCTCATCTGTTATCAACACTTTCAGCTCTTGTACCTCACTACCAATGCAGTGCAATGTCTGCTTCACCTGCTAATTCACACATTTTTCAAGCCATTAAAGGCAGATACACCAATGGTCAGCACTGCAAATCCATGAATTTTCATTATGGAAGGTATATTTTCTTTTGACATTGGCCACTTGCATTATAAACCTAGTTCGGGAGATATCTCCTTCCCATCCACTGCTGTGTGGGTTCACTTTCTTTAGCACACAAGCGTCACATGCCTTCAGTTGGCTTCACTGCTGCTTAGCTTACCTTTTAGCTCAAGCTTCACAATCCTCTTCAGGTGGGCGGGCTTCAAATTCCATCTTTGTCACATTGCCAGCCGTAATTTGATCAATGCATCGACTTTCATTGAGGGAACTTCCTATATTCGCTGCAGTTTCATTCTGGGATTAATGTTCCCTCACTTTCCCAAATAGTTCTATGGTAACTATTACACTATCATTTTCCATGACTATTTGGTTGGAGCTGTGGCCAGTGACAGTGGTCAGTTAGTCATGGCCCTCCACCGTAAAGCATGCGTGATTCCTGGATATCATAGCCCATAGGTATAATTCTTTAATTTGAGTGACTGGTGTACACTCCTGGCCCATTATTTTAAAATCCAACACAACATTTTATCTCCTCATAACTCAGAAGATCTCACTTACGTAAATGCCGAACACTATTTTGCTGTTTCAATGGAAGGTGGTTGTGGTGTTTCTGATACATTTCCTGGTCTAAACCAAACTGACTTTCTTCAGATGTTTTATTGCATTTTTTTATCAATAAAGATTTTATGCTACAATTCAGTCCAACAGTACTCAAAGCAGGAGCTATATGATTGAATTTTCAGGCCCACAGGAACTTTTCTTTTAATACAGAACTTTTGATGGCATTCTGACAATAGATACAATAAAGTTTGGTGCAAATGAATGAGTAATGAGCTAATATTTCTGGTAAAGTTTCACAATCTGAGACAAGAATTCAAAAGGTAGCATTGTCAACTTCAAATGTCAATCTTACCTACTGCAAGACTAACCTCCTCTACTGCCAAATTCATAATGCACCCTCTCTTACATCAGGTGGGACTGAACCTTTCAATTTATATGGTCTAACTCATCTTCACCCATCCAGCACTGTTTCAAGTCTTGCATCCACAACTTACGGCAGACACACAATGGAAACTATTCAATCATTATACCACTTCACTCAAACATATTCTGTATCACTGACTGTCTAATGTCCCTCATTCTTGTTGGAGTAGCCCAGAAGAAGGCAGATATGTGAAAGCTAAGAGCCATGTTCTCTTCAACTATTAAAGGCAATGCTGTCCTAGATCTGCTCTAAAGTTGCAGATGCAGCTACAACATTTGGTAGATTTCATCTGAACCTTTTTGTGAAGCAGTGATATCCCATACGTTTCTCACAATTGAAATAAAGAAATTGTTCCATTAAGCCTCTCACCAGCTCATCTGCTATATCCGTTTTCCTGCCCCTCCTCCTGTGTGATCTCTCTTTGCTCTCTCAATCACTTTTAATTCCCAGAGCAAACATTACCAGAGCACCCGTGTCCTGAAAGAATTTGTTTCAGGACAAAAATTAAAATGACCAAAACATTGTACATGGACTCGCACTGTAGATTATTCAAATTTTTGCAAACTATGGAACAGCTTCAGAAACAGGTAGAAGAGGAAATAACATTGACTGAGACCACCATTATGTTGTTTAATGTTTGTTAGGCTGCACTATGTTAAGATATTAGGTTGGCAGTTTGAAACTAGCACTGCTAGCATCAAATCAATATTGAATATTGAGCTTACATCATCATTTGTTGATAATGTAAAGATCTCGTGTCACTAGGTGCACTGATGAAAGCCCCTTTTATCAAGATAGAATCCTGCACACTTCCCAGGACATAACATATGGATTCCATGTGGCTCAGTTTATTCCCAAAGTTTCTTAATATGCCTTTATTTACTATTCATTTTGATATTCAAAACCACAGAAAACATGTGACATTTCAATATTCTCCTTTTGCACAAAGATTAATATCTGTGTTTATGATGCTTTCTAACACCTTTCCAGAGAGCCCCTCCAGACTCTTAAAGGTATCTGGCAGCTAGTATAAAATTCATAGCTCCAATTATTGATCAAAGGTTGATTCATTTCTGACTAACATTTGTATTAAACTGGGAATATTCTCCAACTTCCATTACAGATTCAAGTTACTCCTGCTGACCCTTCCTGTGATGCTGATGGAGTGCTATTATGGAATAACAATACTATTGGTTACAATTTTAACTGAAGAGGTTGCAGGGATAGGAACAAGTACCTCTAATGCAGCAGAAGTACTCTTGATGCAGCCCTGGACCAAAGTTTCCATTAGAAATTTCTGAAATCTCCAATTGAAACCCAGCCAGTACCACTAGTCATTCCTGTCAGTTAAAATATCACAGCTTCCATTAACACATGAAAACAAGGCTGGATGAAGAGACAGCTTTTTCAACAATGTAAAATGCATCAACCTTACTGTCTAAGGGGACTTCAACACACTTGTGGGTGTAAGGTGATAGTTTTATTTAAGTACAACTAAGTCATACGTGAAAAGTAATAAATAGCTTCAAATTCTAAAAATCAATAACATGTCAACAGATTGTTTAATGCATTTCAAACACAAAAGTCTTTAAGGGCATGTCAAAAATGGTCCATTAGTCTCAGAGTACAGAAAACATGAATACATGACTGCATCTACAAGTCATGTCAAATCATCAATGAGTACTTCCCTAATTATTTGTGTGTAGTATATGAATGTGCTCAATATGCTCACAGTCCCTGAAAATTTGCATTTTAAAATATGCACTAGGGTCATTTTTGATAGCTTTTGAACTACCTGTAAATGCAGTAATGAAACTGTTATGTGTGAAGGAAAAGAACCAATGATGCATAGTTGGGCAATCTTAGAAAGGTAGATGACAAGTTTGAGTTTCGGAAGGGGGAGGCAGAGTTTCAATATTTTTGGCGGTGAGGACAGTCCTGGTTCTGCTCTCCTTCTGGTATAACAGAAGCAAATAGTTATAAGGAGAGACAATTGTGTCACCCATTGGCAAATTCTTCTGCATCCACTCTCAGTGTCTGTGACCCTTCACTTAATAACCTGGATAGACTTTATGGCATCTATACCATTGAACTCTCTTCACCAAAATAATCAGTCATCCCATTAAAGGAGGCGTCATTGCTGCTGAGAGCATGCTTGCCATCAGCCTCAGTAATCATGAGGCAGGCATATGTGGATTTCATGGCCTATTTTCTGGGGAGGTTCATATAAGTGTCCGTAAGGTAGAAATCACTTCAAGAGTGATGAGGTACTTTCTGTGTGTGCTTTAGAACAAATCACCACACAGAGGCTGTTGATTCATTCACACAAGCCAAAAAGCACTGGAGACACTTAGTAGGTCAGGAGGCATCTATGGAAAGTGAAACAGGGTTAATACTTGATGTCTGAGACCCCCCGTCACGTGCTGCTTGATCTGCTGAGGGTTTCTAGAACTTTCTGTTTCATTTTAGATTTCCACCAAATGCAGATTTTTTGTTAGATTATCCTTCCAATAAGTCTCCATGCATTAAAAACTGGCACCTCACCCAAAATGCAATAAACAAGCTGCTGAAGGAGCTCAGCAGGTCAGGCAGCATCTGTGGAGGGGAATAGATAGTCGACATTTTGAGTCAAGATCTTTCATCTTGACTCAAAATGTCTTGCGTCTCCACCTCATCCAAAGATTTATCCTGGTGTAAAGGGACCTTTCTCTTAAAAGTTGAGTCTTGGGACCAAGATCTTTCTTTTCTTATTTGGGAATGGAAATAGGAAGACATATTTTGCCAGATGCTTCCCTATACCATCTCTGTCTGCTCTTCTAAACTTGTGTTCCAATGTGCTGTTCTCACATTGATTATCTAAACCTCCCAGGTTGGGAGGATCTTTCTGGCCATAGTAAGATGGACAGATGGGTCTCAGACAAATGCATTGTGAACATAGTTGAGAAAACTCTTCTGTTACTTCTCAACAGATACAGGTAAAACTAAAAAGAGGAATTGTGTTAGCATCAAATTGTCTAACATTTATTGATTTCATTTATTCATTTTTGTGATATGGGTGTCATTGGAAAGACTAATATTTAATGCCCATCCCCAAATGCCCTTGGAAAGTTGGTGGGTGAGATGTCTTCTTGAACCACTGCAGTCCTTCTTGTGAAAGTACTCCCACAGTGTATTTGTGTGGGGCATGCAGGATATAGGCTCAGCAATGAAGGAGTAGCAATACATCTGCAGAAGAGATAGTATGCAGTTTTGAGGGAATACAGCAGGTGGTTGTGAGTCCATGTGCCTAAATCACTTGCTTATCGTGGTGGTAGAGGTCATGAGTTTGGAAGGTGCTGTTGCAAATAACTGCAATGCACTTTTGTAGACAGCACACATGGTACACTGCCCTTGAAGGGATTAAATAACAAAGGTGGTGGATGGGCTGCCAATCAAGTAGCTGTTTTGCCTTGATTTGTGTCAAGATTCTTGGAGCTGCATTCATCTAAGAAAGCAAAGACTCTTCCATCACACTTCTGACTTGTGTCTTGTAAATGATAGAATGGTTTTGGGTTGTCAGGCAGGGAGCTACTCACTGCTGGATGCCCAGCTTCTGACCTGCTCAGCTTCTGACCTATTGTTACTTTAAAAAAAGACAGGATCCCTCCTTGTAGCAGCTAAACTGTCATAATGCTTCTGAAAACATATTGGCTGCACAGCTAAATTCTGAAAGGTGCCATTTCATGTATTAAGCCAACAAAGACCTTTAATTCCTTTCCTCATTGGATATATCTCCCACTCCTAGGCACAAGGCCTGCAAATGCTGTCACATATCATGTTAGTAACTTGAACCTAAAAAATACAAGATGTGGTTCAGCCATGTATCATCTAATGAAGATTAGCATTACTGGAGTTAGATGACAGCAGGAAAGACGTTGAGGAAAAACAATAGTGGTGATTATTTCTAATGAAATTTTATAAAATATTGCATTATCTTGCAAATTTCTTGGTGATGTAAATCCAGCACTTATGTTGCTGTATCCATCTTTCTTAATATTTTCCTGGTTAAAATATTTTTTCCTTTGGTATGAAAATGTATTCCCTTTTGAAACATGGTGCACTTGAAAATGTGAGGCAATTTACATGCTTAAATATTTTTGAAAGCAACTTGATTTTTGTTTAGGCTTATACACAAAAAAAACACTATCCACTGGTTCATTATGTTAGAACTACAGTGGCTTAGAATGATTGATGTCTTTGTTTCAATAATGGAGCAACGTTCAACTTTTAGCCTTGCCATTAATAAAAGTTTAGCTCAGTTGCTTCCCTCTGTACAAGGGGTGGTTAAGGTACACTTAAGGTGGTTTAGATCTGGATTGAGGTCAGCATAGTTACATAATTGGAAAAGGTAGGCTGCATAGGACAAGGGGGAGGGACATTGAAGAAAAATGAATTTCATAAAAAAGAAAAAAAAGCATCAGTATACTGCCAACAAGTAAATGTCAGCTAAATAATGAAAGTGCTAAATATGCTATGTTGCAGAGTATGCATGTCAAACTCCTTTCTAAGTTTAGAAACTAATTTTGGAAGTGGAGTACAAACTAAGTGGGCACCCCTACTCCTACTCTGCAATTTAATCCACTTTTGATTTCTGCCCTTCCCTCCAGCTCTGAGGAACGTTCATCGATCTGAAATATTAACTCTGTTTATTTTTCCACAAACTTTTCTGACCCGCAAAGTACCTGCAGTATTTTCTGCTTTTATTTTGTATTTTCATCAGCATTTTTTTTTACTTTTCTGACAGACTTGTCCATTTACCTTAGATCTGCTTGTACATTTGTTGAAACTGTCTTGATTCATTTCATTAGATTGAATGAGAATTTGATGTCTTTCTATTTGCCAGCCTTGATTTCCTTGCCTGTGTCTAAATCCTAAAGTTTCAGTTTAATTCTTTGGTGCTTGTCACATTCTAGGAAGGCTATGAGGTAGGGTACAGCAATGATTCATGAGGATGTTGCCAGAAGTGAAGGCTGATGGTTCTGGGGAGAGACAATCTCATGCTGGGTTGAGGTTCTTTTATTTGGAACAATGACTGCTGAGGGCAGGTGTACAAAATTGTGAGAAGATTTGATAGGGTGAACAGGTGTGACCTATTTCCCTAAGCAGAGATGACAATCATTGCATAGGTTTGTTTTAATTGTGAGAGGATTAGAAAAGATTTGAGGAAAGCCATCTTCACTCTATGAGTGTTGGGAATCTGAGACTCATTAAGAAAGTGGGAGAAACAGAAAACTTATTTGCAAGGTACTGTACTTGGAAGAACAAATGATGTGATGTAACAAACGCTGCTATGGGCCAAGATTTGGGAAAGGGGATTAACCTAAAGTCCATTTTAGCCTTCTGAAGATGATGGACAAATGGTCTCATTCATATCATTCATTTTGCTTTTCTGTAATTCCATGACTGCTTTTGCCTACAACTCATTTTGGCCTTTAAGTTAAACAATTATATTGATTGTATGAAAACTATGACAAATGCATATTCCTGTCAAGTTTCAGTTTCAGTTTAATCTAATTAAGTTAAACCTTGAACAGGAAAGTAAACATACCGGTGATGTTTTAAAAAAAATAATTGTGTAAGTAACATGCAAAGCAGCAGTTGTAAATAAATCAGCTCTTTATAAACAGTCTTGGCTCAAAAAGTCTTTGTAATTTTTATTACAATTCAGATAAAAATATTGATGGAGCATGGTTTACGTGGTGCTTACCTTACCTTACAAGGACACCATTCACAAGGTTTATTTTGCCAGTATGTGAATTGAAGTTCTGTTTCATTAACGATGCTCACTACCTCTGTACCCCAGCTCTGGACAGCTGGTTGGAACTTCCTGTGGGAAGGTCATTCACTTCCTGACTGTATACAATTTGCAAAATCCCAAGAGGATGAGAAAGTTTCTTGTGAACAGTAAACAGGCCCTTCTTTATTGTGGGGATAATTAACTACTTTCCTTTATTACTGTTCATGAACTCTAGCTGGTGCATTGTACAAGGGGAAGATTTCAAACCCTGGTTGGAGAAAACCCTGGGCCACCTTGGGTTGACAACAACAATGAGATTTTGTCTTCCTTTTATGTTTTAAAAAAAAAGTCTGTGGCCTAGAATTTAGTCAACAGCAGTAAATATTCTGCTTGTCTGCCGGCCATTAAAAAATTCAGTCATGCACAAAGCCCATTATCTAGGGCACAACATGAGGAAAGGTCTTTCTTTTGCTTGCTCCATCAGTGAAGAGCATATGAAAGAATGTTTGTGTTGGGGCCAGGGAGGAGGGACCCAGCATCAGGTGGATGGCCTGGGGAAGTAGAAGGGTTGTTTTGAGGATTGTCTGCTGGGATTTGGGGCTGGGTTGAGGTCCATCATGGGTTTGGATGTGAAGGTGTGATCTACAGTCAGGGTTAAGGATCAGAGGTCAGGGATGGGAGTATGTTGGGTCCTTGGGACAGTTTGGTGTGTTGAATGATGATGTTGGGTGAGAGTCACAGGTTTTGAGGGAGAATGAGGGTCACAATCATGGGAAAGGGGCAAGAGGACAGCCTAAGGAAGAGCAGGGCACCCAAGTTATTTAAAGCAGAGTCAGGTTTCCTTAAGACAACTGGAACAGGCTTAACAAGCTGCTGAATTCTGCTTCTACATGTGTGAACTGCAACATACTCAGGACACACGTGTACCTGAAATATCGCTGTACATGTCCATAACCCTCTGTGCATTAACGCCTCAGATGCACAGAAGACTCCGAGTGGGGAAAAAAAAATCACAGGTGTTACAAACGACCTTGATTATCGGTAATGGTCTTATTTTTCATAGAGATTGGATCATGTCTTGCAATTTATAGCTTTTCACAGGATCATTCAGAATGAGGAACAGGGTCAACTAATTGAGATCATGAGCCAAAGGCTATATTTTAATTCCCATTTCTTATCCCAAGAAATGCCATTCTCCCTTCAGAGGCAGAATAGGTGTCATTAACCACTGCTTTCCAGAAGCCAACCTTGCATCCTTTTTTAAATCCATGAGTGATTACTGCAGCATATGTAGATTGTGCAGGCTTCTCGGGAAGTGTGCAACAACATGCAAGGTTTCTGTAAATACTTGAACATTACCTCTCCTGACTTTGTAATCCATGACAATGTGGAAAGATATGCCAATAACCATGGATGAAAAAGTGATTGCTGGATATTATTATTAAGAAAATGGTATTTTGGAAGAAATTGATTTTTATTTTTGCTGCCACTGATCAGTGCAGAGCATATTCTGATACCCATGACCTTTCTTACTTTGCAATGAGCACTTACAGAGTGGACCTTAGGAGCATAGACTACTGTCTGAAGTTATTTTCCCACAAGGTTGCTGTGCCATTGCCTTTGCTTCCAGCAAATGACTTCAATCAATGGCTTTTTTCATCAGGTGAGACACAGAGAGAGTCTAAAGTAGAAGGAAAAGTTTCATTCATTCTGTAAGTCTAATGCACATGTTGTCACTCTTCTCAGTCATCACATAATTCATGGAATGGTCACTAATACAACACCTGTACAGCAACGAAGAGAAAAGTAAACTCTTGCAAAGCTGCTTTAAACTTCCAGTCCCACGTGGCCTCAATCAGCAGAAACTGCCTTAAGTTCAAATGTTGCCAAGAAATTGAATAAGAGCAGGAATTTCAAAGTATTCTGCATGAGGTAAACAAAATAGTCATTTAACCATTCCTCTTCCAGCTACCTCAGAACCTTAATGCTCTAAGTACCATTTAGAAATTGGAGTGATGTTCAAAGTGCAGTTAAATGACAGACTTTGAGTTTCCTCCACCTGCACTCACACCAGGGATTGAAATGAGCCTAGTAAGAAAATGTTTTGTAAAAAAGACCCATGCTTCTTTGTAACTTGATCAATCACTAATAAACAACAAAATTGTTGCTGGATTTTTCTCAGTAAAAGTAGCATCATAACTATATATCATTTGCAGCATTAATTTAACATACAGGAGAGTTGTATTGCATATTAGCTTCATTAACATTCAAGATAATATTATTCCTTGTGGTGAAAATTCAGTACGATTTCCATTTTGTTGCTGCCAATCCTTTTCTGAAGAGTTATACCGGGAGAATGAAATTTGTTTCAAAGTATTATCTACTTGGTCCTCTTTCACTGTTGCATTGACTTACACAATCATTCACTTTTACAAGGATATGCAATTTACTTGCTTGTATTCACTTTCATTTCACGCATCATAAATTCTATGAGAAATAAGACTTAACCAATAACCCATGTTAGAACTTCTTTGGTACTTTTTTAGTGACTTCACAATTAAAGTCCTTATACTTAACATGTTATTTTTGCGAGCTTAAGACAGATGTCTGCAGTTATCATGTGAAAACATGGTTCAACATCATATTCTTTGTACATCTATTAAAAACAAGTGAGATGTTAAAAAACACATAAAGGTTACTGAAGGTCATACAGCAATAAATGCTCTAATCAATATACTATTTTTGCTATATCTCAAGAGAGTTCACAGTTTTCAGTACATTCACCTGGTTTCATATGTAATGGGCTACTTCCAATATTCTTTCTGACATACAGCATTGGTTATGTCTTACTTCTCAGATATATCAGAAGTTAAGATGCACATAATGGAAGTTAAATGAATACGCGTAAGTGAATTTTGTGCATAACAAATCCTATTAGAAATAAAAAGATTATTAAATGCAATAGACAAACAAAACAGATATTTTGAAATAAATCTCATTCTTCCAGTATTACTCAACAGAAAAGGATCAGCAGCATCAGAATGAAAATCATATTGAATCATCACCACAAAGGAATAATGTTGCTTCAATCAAAAATGTTATTTATTGTTAACCAAGGCATCATGATTACAATACAATATTAATTCATATTTATTGTTCAGAATACGATAGAGGACATGCGTCACATAGAGGAATTTTGAGTTAATCTACAAAGCTCCAAGATGCGCACTTCTTCGCAACTGAGTTCACCCTAGTCAAAAATATTAAATCCAAACTATAAAGTATTAATGCAAGAGAAAACAGGGCTGAGCTGCATGCTGGTGTCTGATTTAGAAATATTTTTCACCTTGTAGACATTTTGATACATAAAGCCTCTTGTAGGCCAATGAGAAATATTGGTGAGACCACTGCATGATGCAGTTAAGATGAATAGCATAAATTTATTAAAGGGGAAACTGGCAAAATACCCAAGGGACAAAGGAACAGAAAGGCATGCTAATGCAGTGATATGGAGCAGGGAGAGGCTGCAGTGTAAGCTCTAGCTGACAGATCCACCCCTGTCTTGTAAGTCATTAGTAGAAGTATAGATCAAAAGTTTAAATAAATTGGAACCATGGCTTCAGTAAAAACCAGGCATTGTCTCTTAAATGGAAAATATTTTAATAATGTCAACAAACAAACTTAAATGATACTTTATTGTAGCCTGAACAAACCAATGATTCTTCACCACTTGTTTGAAAAACAATTAAGTTTTAATTGGTCCAAATGAAACACACATTTTAAAAACAATATAAACAACACAGTATTTACTTTGAACAAAATCTCATTTGGACAATGTGCTCTGTGTTTTATGTTTAATGATAGTGCTGAGACAAGTTGTTATTTTCAGTAGAGTTCAGTGTTCACCTTTTGCTGTTCCAAATTTCAATATGATTTCATGTAAGAGAAGTAAAATATTTTAATATTTCCCTAGTAAAAATGGTTTTTCAGGGTTTTTTAAACCACAAGGCCTTATTTTATGTAAATTAAAAGATATATTGACAGACAATAATTTAATTATTCACAATATTCTTCATTCAAATGACAAGCAAGTGTCCAGTTCGTTCATCCAGCCATTTCCATACTAATGCGAGTTGGCCATCACCTCCTCTCTTCCACTATCATGTAATCACCTGGGAAATGTAAAGAAAAAAGATTCTGCTATTAAGAAAAAAGGTATGCTCTGGAAATTTTCACTCTGAACCCCTCTGGTGATCAAAACCAGTCCAGGAGATCACATGGACCATGTGTTCTCCATTAATCCATTCATTTAAATACAGGGATGAAAAAGGCAATATGATTCTTTGAGCCAGTTCCTGCTATTAAGAAAATGCAACTTTTATTTCATAAACTATATCAATGAGCTTAATCCTTTGAGGAAATATGCCAAGGTAATCATGCAAAAGTTCAGAATATCAATACAGCTTTACAATCGACATCAAACATCACTGAATAGTAATTTTCCATGACATACCATGGCATCTCCAATATTCCTTCAATCCAGGAACAATTGTATTCCACAGAGTATTTATTCATTGTCTCTATCAGACTTTTTCCTAAGATCTCCAGATCAATAAACAAAGTAAAATCCCTTTGATTAATAACAGAACCATCAAACAATCTCCCTGCAACCAAGAGCTGGATGTTAAATATTAACAATGTGTACAGTTTGCATGGAATACAGTATGTGTGTGTTTGTATGTGTCTCCTGGGGGGAGTTGCAGGTAGTGGTTGGGAACTGGCAGTATGTTAGGGTTGTGGTGGGTAAGAAGGTTATTAAAAATTCTAGGATTTGAAATGGAAAAGAGGGGACAAAAGCCTCTATGAAAAACAGATGGGCCAACAGGTGCTCCCTGGGGAATATTAGCAGTTCTGACAGGCAGTTCAGAGTCAACCTTGTTGGTGGGTCTGAAGTAACATATGGCGCAGACCAGGTAAAGATGGTAGATTTCCTTCACTGAAGGACATTAATTGGGCTTTTACAACAAATCAGTAGGTTCATGGTGATGGTTACTGAGACTAAATTCTTTGAAATTCTAAATGTGTTTCATTAAATGAACTTCAGTCTCAACTGCCATGTCTCTGGAACATCGGTCCAGGACTTTGGCTGGGAGTCCAGTCACTATGCCACTGTACACAGTATGATGTAATGCTATCACATGGGGAGGGTGCAGAACAAGAACTGGAAGTCCCAACCTTGATGGCAACTCTCCTGGCAATTTCCCAGCTGCTCACTGATGCAAGACCATGGGTTGGTCTCCAATTCCCAAGCACTTATCTTGGGGAATCTGCCCTATGAATCAGCATCAAGTTACATCTGGCACAGGAACAGCAATGGAGAGGAAAGACTCCAAGAAGTAGCAGCAGGAAAGGGCTATTTGGCTCACTGAGCCTGCTCTGCCATTCATGAAGATTATACCTGATTTTCTATCTCAGTGCCTTTTTACTCCACTATCACATATCTCCTGATCCCCTTAATACCCAGAAATCTTTCACTCTCCATTTTGAAAGAAGTCAGTGACTGAGCTTCCATAGCTGTCCAGGATAAAGAATTCCAAAGATTCCTCGGTATGAAGAAATTTCTCGTCATTTCAGTCCTAAATGACCTATTCCATATTCTGAGGCCCCAACTCTTAGTTCTAGATTCCCAAACCAAGGGAAGTATCCTCCCTGCCTCAAGACTCTTGAGCCCTCTAAGAATTTTGTATCAGTGAAATCACCATGCATTTTTCTAAACTCTAGACAATAAAGGTCTAGTCTACTCAATCTCTCTTCATGTGGTAAACTCATTATCCCAAGAACCAGTTTAGTGACTCTACACTGCACTCCTCTATAGCAAATACATCTATTTTTTTTCAGGTAAGGAGACTAAATCCGTATACAAACTCCAGCTGTGGATTCTCCTATAC
>JARFYF010000046.1:14826203-14838626 GCA_030265395.1 Rhina ancylostomus
ATAAAAGCCATCATGGTCCCAAAAAATTCTTCAGGTTCAAACATCATCATCTTCACAATATGTTTCAGATACAATCTATCATCCAAATGAATATTTATTGTTCAATCCTTCATCAAAACAGAATATATCAGGTATAATAAATCTTCATAATCGCAAAGTACATTTCAGACGCAATTCTTAATCTCAACAGAACTTTTCAGGAAGAATGCATTATCCCAAAACAATGCTCATGATATAAATTTGTCATCATCCAAATAGAACTTTCTTTTTTAAAGTGCAATTCTACATCCAAGTAGTTTGTTTCAGGTGCAAACCATCACCACCTTCATCATCACTGTCTAGCAGATCATGTCAGGCACAAACATCATTATTGGACATCATTTAGGTACAACCCTTTATACCAACAGAAGCTTCAGGAATAAACATATCATGAATCCCACAAATGAATGCTCTAATCATGATCCTTAATCCAAACAATGTTTCATCTACACACATAATTCAAAAATTTCCATCGGATACAAAAAACTAATTCCAGCAGAACAATTCAGTTATAATTCATCATTTCCATAACAGAACACCATCATTGGAACAATATATTTCAGGTATAATCCTTGATCCAAACAAGGTGCTTCAAGTACAACCATTTTTGAACTTCCCAAACAGAATGAATCAGGCACAACTATAATTATCTACTGTACAGAATTTATCAGGCACTACCCATCATCCTGTCACCACAATAGGATGTTTCTTGGACTGTCTTTGACCCTTGCAATTTTTTTCCATTTACAAACATTGTTCAGAAAATGATTCCACTGCAATTCTTTATCACAGCAGCAAATATCACAAAAGCGTATTTCAGGTACAATCCTTGTCCCCAACAAAAAAATGTTCAAGTACAAACATTATTGTCATTACAGAATGTTTTAACATCCCTTTTCAGATACAATTCATCATACAAAATCAAAATTTCATATACAATAATTCAATACATTTCATCAGAATGTTCCAGGAGGAATCCTTGCTCCAAGCAAAATATTTCAACTACAAGCACCATACAAAAAGAGTTTCTGGTAAACCATTCATGCCAATAAATTACTGCAGGTAAAATCCATCTTCCTAACAGAAAGTTTCAAGTACAAATCTTCATCCCATCAAAGGGATTCAGGTTCATTTCATTATCTTCTCTACAGAATATGCCAGGTATAGTCAATCATCACAAAATAATGTTTTATTTAGAATCTATCATTATCAATCGAGTAAGACAGGCCAGGTTCAATCCATGATCCCCACAGAATGCTTCAGATACAATCCACCATCTCAAATGAGCAAGTGTAGGCCATTCAGCCCATTGTGCCCACTTCAGTATTTCATAAATTCATGGCTGACGCTATTGTATATTAACCCTATTTCTCTTAATTTATGAAAAACTAGCCTTCTCTACCTTGAATATATTTAGCCACTGAACAACTACAGCCTCCTTTGGTAGCCAGTTCCAACGATTTACCAACTGATGGGTGAAGAAATTTCTCAACTCCATGCGGATTGGCTGACCCCTTATTGAGAGACTGTGACACGTGGTTCTAGGCAACTCAGCAAGGGAAAGCAACAACTCTGTATCCACCCCATGAAGATACTTAAGCATTTTGCACATTTCCGTGAGATCACCTTCCGTTTTTTTAAACTCACAGCCATTGTCCCATTATCCTTAATCTCTGCCACAGTGGTTAAATTACCAGCCTAGAATTCCAGAGGTCCGAGTTCAAATCCCATCTACTAAAGTGGATGGCCTCACCATTTTTCGCGCTATGTTCCTTTTGCCATACATTTGCCCATTCACTTAGCCTGTCCATTTCCCACTGAAGCATCTTCACAGCTATATTACTCTTGATTCCTTCATCCAAATCACTGACATAGACTGTGAACAGATGAGGCCCGAGAATTGTTCCCTCCACCAGTTACAGCCTCGTTAACTTAACTTGACTCCTTTATTCCATCTCTGTTTTCTGTCCACACCAGAGTATTTCCCCTAATAACACATGCTCTGATAACAGCTTCTTGTGTGGCACCTTATTGAAGGCCTTCTGGAAGCCCAGGTACACTACTGCAATTCTTTTGTCCTTATCTATTCTACTTGTTACAACCTGAAAAGATTCCAACAGATTTTTCAAACTTTACTTTGCTCCACATTGACTCCAAGAGCCCTGTTACCACGACTTTAATAATAGATTCTAACATTTCAGGCTAATTGATCTCTAGTTCCTTAAAATAGCACATTACATTTGCCAAGTCCAAATCTGTAAGGGCCATTGTAGAATCTATGAAACTATGGAAGATGACAGTCAGTGTATCTATAATGGCCACCTCCTTTAAAATCCCAGGATGCAGGTCATCAGGTCCGGGGGATTTATTGCCTTCTGTACCATTAATTTTGTTAATACTAGTTATTTTAATAAAGTTAATTTCTTTGAGCTCCTCAATTACTCTAGACCTATAGTCTCCACTATTTATGAGAAGTTTGTATATTTGATTTCTCTGCCATTTCCTCATTTGTCAGAATAATTTATCCTTCTCAGTTTGTAAGGGGTCACATTATGTTCAGCAAATATTTTCCTTTTTATACCTCTATAGAAGCTCCTGGAGCCTGCTTAATGTTTTTTTGCCAGCCTACACTTTTACTTTCTTTTTTCTTATGAGTGCCTTGGTGTTCCTTTGTGGATTCTGATTATTTTTTCCAATTCTCATGTTAACTATTTTTTAGCAATGTTATAAGCCTTTTCCTTTGATCTAATACTGTATTTAATTTCTTTTGACAGATATAACAGGATCATTTTGCTTGTTTTATTTTGCCTTATAAAAGAATACGTACTAATTCTTTCAAAGATAGCCTTTACTTATTGTCTTTGTTTTTACTGTAGCTTCTCAGTTTACCATAGCCCCCTCATGCCTCATACCTTCCCAACCTGCTTTACTCAGATTTAAGACCTTGGTTTCAGGTACTTCGCTTCATATCTTTACATTAAATACTGATCATGGGCACTGCCAAACCGTCAATTAATCCTTTCTCATCGCACAATATTTATTTCTCATATTTTCTTACAACGTGAAAAGAGGCCATTCAGCCAATCAAGTCTATGCTGCCTCTTGATTTCTTGATTTTCTGAGGTAAGATTCTTCTTTGCTGCTGCCATTATCCCATTCTTTAGTATCAGGGATTTTTTTTTCCGTTTTGCCCTTCTGTTCTGAAAGCTAAGTAGCCTGGAATATTTAATTCCTAATCTTGGTCACTTTGCAACAGTGCCCCTGGAAGGGGAGTTGGGTCTTTCCATTTATTTCTATTTGTACCATTAATTCACCCATCTTATTATGAATTTTATATGAATTAAGCTGAAGAAATTCCAGTTTTGTATATTTTGCCTTGCTCTGACTCATTGAAAGAATACTCTGATTTTTCTCTTTACTGTCCCTTCCTGATGGACTCTGGTTATAATTACCCATTTTTGCTATTGCTTTGCCCATTATTTTCAGCTTTCTAAATTTTCCCTCACCAGAACTCTCTTGTTCCCTCATCCCCCAACTACTAGCTTGAACCATTATCGATATCGTCTTAGTTATTTGATTGACAAGCCCCAGCCCAAGTCTAGTACTGCCTATCCCAGTTGAACAGCTCCGGATTTCCCCAGTACTGGCCCCATGAATTGAAACACATGTCTTCCAAACCAGTTTTTCAGCCTCAGATTTAGTTCTCTGATCTTATTTCCCCTATACCAGTTTGCATTTAAGTAATAATTTGTGGAGCTGCTTTATAAGTTGGACTGCAGTTTTTTGTATTCCTTCAGCAGAACCTTCTGCTTTGCCAACCTGTGTCATCAGTTCCACGTGGACCATAAAAACTGGATTTTTTTTGTGCTTCCCTCTACAAAGCTCCTCTCCTGCCCTGAGGAGATATCCTTACCCCTGCTACCTGCAGGGAACACACCTTAAAAACACTGCTCACAGCTGCAGAAAATGGCATCTATCCGCCCCCATAACTTCATATGAAGAGAACTGATTATAGTGAAGTAGGGAGAGTAACCTCAAAAATATAGCCGGATCTTCACTCTTAAATACTCTGTCTACCCTTCCAATGAGTAAACACCTCATAATGTCACAACAAATTAGAGCTATACATTTATTTCAAATTATTTTAATTGATCCTTTGAATTATCACCTTATTTTCAATCACTCTCTCAAACAATAAACAACTCAAGCAGCCAGCTCTGTGGAAAGCCTAATTATAGCGCAGGTCTAAGCCTAGAAAATCATTGGTGTAACATTGTTTTGTGCACTATAGGATGACATAGAAGTGTAAAATCCATTGTGAAATGCAATCAGCATCAAACAGCTTACATTGTGCATACTACAGATTTGAAACAACTGCATCTATGTAAGTGACACACCAATGTACCAGTACCATTGTGCACATAGGAATGATGTCAATCAGCACACAATAGTAATTTGCTGTTGTTGGTGCATCAATGGAGTGTAAATATGTGACAGCACAGCAAGTGGGCTTCAAGTGGGAAACCAGGCTTTGACTGAAGTTTCACTCAAATGCTTTTTAATGGGTGGGAAGTTATCTGTATTATTGTTTACAGCGCACCAGAGAAGACACTTCCATTGCACCAGTGCAACATGTTGCGGGTGGGCAGGACCCAAACATTCAGATCATCTTCCAGATGTTCATGTCTACCAGTCAAGCGATGGAAAACCAGTGTGCCCATTCCCATGCCTGATCCAGAAAGATTAATATCACTCAATTCTGCCCCTCTACTTCTAGCTTACCAGTTCTGTAATTACCTGCAATTAATGCACAAACTGTACCAAAGGCTCAGGAACTGCACCACTTATGTGTTTAATATTATGCATGTGCACATGAAAACCATTCCCCCCCCTCCCCCACCCTGGCTCCAGATGAAACTGGCTCAGTCCCCTNNNACCACATCACTTTTCTGCAAGGCAGGATTTCCAGGCCATGGACTTTTCATTCAAATGAGTGGATTTATTTTCAGCACATTTCACCCAACGGCAATGAAGGTGGACCAGATAACTGTCACTTTGAGCACGGTCAGAAGTAAGCACACTGCAGTTCTGTGATCTTTTGCATTGGTTTAAAAACCATTGTATTGGCAAAAGATCTGAACCACAAAACTAAATTAATCACTGTTGTGAGTTCATACTACTGACATCCATTTGCACAGATTCAGAAGACTTTAATTATCATACTGGTCTTTTGGATACAAGGGCAATAAAGGTACATTTTGAAAGATTTTAGATGTGAATTTGTTTTAATATGTTGATTGAGTAATGTACCTAATAAAACCAGAAAATATTTTTATATACACTTTAGAAACTGAATTTCAGTTATTTAAAAAAATACAGTAACTCAGAAGTGACGGATAGAGATTGTGATTACAAGTGGTTGCTTTATTGGATAACTTTAATTTCAGGAGCCTTAATCAAACCACTCTTATATGTTTGCCATTATTTGTCCAAAACCAGAATAGTAAATGAACTAAGAAGTGGAATATTAGTACAAAATATACTTGGCATAACATCTGGAAAACTTTGCTCTAGTTTAGATCCTCGGACTGGAATCAGGGTCCAACTCTACACCTCCGGGGGAATTTATCACCACTTGGACTTTCAGCTAATTGTGCTCATTTGCTGATCTTCAAGGAGAAGACTCCAAAATTTAAAGTGTGCCTTTTAAGATGTGAAAAGGCAGATCTTGAAAAACTTTGAATACTTTTTTTAATTTATGAAAGAAGTTACTACTGTAACTCAGTCAATCTAGAAAATAGTTCCATATATTTTTTAAGTTATTTCCAATGATTTAAAATTGAGTTACCCAAAGTTGGGAGATGCAAGCTAATTTAATGCATATTTTTTGATAAACCCTTTCCAGCTATATTAATCATGCTTACCAATTTCATGGAATACCTGTTAAAGCTGACTTTTAAAAAATTAACCATTTCCTTGCAAAGCCCACAATAAATTCTGTTTCTGTCATTGGTTCATGTCCCAACAATTATCTACAATAAAATGTCCTTTCATTCTTTAGGCAATGATCTTAAATTTATTACTTCTGGTTATTGATTTTGTGGGAGAAAGAAATATTAGTACAAAATATATTTAGCATAACACCTTTGCTCTAATTTTAGATCCTCGAGCTGGTACCAGCATCCAACTCCACACCACCAGGGGAATTTATCACCACTTGATTGAGCTGCTGAGTTCTTCCAGAAGATTGTTTGTTGCTCCAGATTCCAGCTTCTGCAGTCTCTTGTGAGTTCATCAACCTATATTTCAAGCACTTCTTCGCAAGTTAAAGACCTGGTCTATTTTGACCTTTCTTTCTCTAATGGAAATGTAAAGTTCTGTGAATGTGTTGTCACACTTTAAAGCACCAAGTTCCAGAGGGTTCAACATAAGAGCAAAAAAAACGTGAGTAGGAGAAGCTCAAGCCTGCTCCACCACTCAATAAGGTCATGGCTGATCCAGTCTTGGCCTTAATATCATTTTTGCTTTCTCTTCATCCACTTGACTCCCTTGTAATTTAAAACTCTGTCAATCTCCAAAATATTCAATGACTTTAGTTCCATAGCTTTCTAGGGCAGAGAATACTAAATGTTCATAACCTTCTGAGAGAAGAAATTCCTCTTCATCTCCATCTTAAATGAGCAACCTTTTATTGTGAAACTATCTAGAGTACCAAGTTCTACATACTCCTACCAGGGGAACTATCCTCTCAATACCTCATAGAATCATATTTGTTTCAATAAGGTCACCTGTTATTCTTCTAAACTCCCTGAAGTATAGACCCAAGCAGATCAAACTTTCTTCATACTTTAACCCTTTTATCTCGTGGATCAATCTTGCAAGCCTTCTCTGACTCCCTTGCAAGAACATTTTTCCTTAATTAAGGAATCCAAAACAATGCACTGTATTCCCGGTCCAGTCTCAGCAGTGCCCTATAAAGTAGCATCAAAACTTCCTACTTTTATATTCTATATTCCTTGCAATAAAATAACATTTTACTGGCCTTCCTTGTTAGTTGCTGTACCTGCATTGATTTTCAGATCCCTATGTACTGCAACATTTTGTAATATTCACTGTTTTCTGTCCCATCAACAATCAATATCCTTTGCAGGTCAAATTGTCTACAATATCCGAAAGTTGCCTTATGAGTGACCCAGAAATGGTTAAGGTAACTTGATGTTTTTAATGATCTCTACAAGGTTTCCTAATATTCAATTAATTTTACATTTCAAACAGTCAGTGGCTATTCCAAATTTTTATTTTACTTCTTTACTTGTCAACAGGTCTTCACATTCCTGTCATTACACATTCCAACATGTATCACCTTATTCTTGTCAGTGGAATTTCATTGGACATTCCAATTTCATACATTGAGAGAGAAGTTAGCAAAGCATTGAGGTTCCTGAGCTTCATTAACAGAAGCACCAATTTCAAAAACAAGGAGCTGATGTTGAATCTGTATCAAATGATCGTAACACCATGACTAGAATATCACATCACCACACATTTGGAAGGATGTGAAGACCTGGGAGAAGGTCCAGAAGAGAGCTACCAGATCCCTGAGGATGAAAGATGTCATTGACAATATTAGACTGGAGAAGCTGGGGCTTTTGTCCTCAGAGAAAAATAAGCTAGGGGAGATTTGATAGAAGTAGAGTAAGATCACAGACTAGAGAAGCTGTTCCTGTTAGTGGATAGTTCAAAGGAAACAAGTTTAAAGTGTTGGACATAGGGTTATATGGGGGTGTGGGTGATGTAAACAGCTTTTTTTATGTAGGGAGTGCTTATAAAGATAGCGCAAACAGAGTCCATCAGAAAAAGTAATTGAATAGACATAGGAAAAGTACTTTGCAGGCTTATGGAGAAAGAGTAATGGAATGGTTTTGAATGGATTATTCTACAGGGAGCTTTGCAAATGATAGGCCAAATCGCCTCCTTCTATGACATTACATCTCTATAAGTCTTTGATATGCTGATTCAGATTTCTTGAATACTGTTTATTTCAATTATTTTATCAGTTGCTGCTTCATCAGAAAAAATAACATTGTAGGATATTTTGCTCCCAATTTTTAAAGGAAAGTGTAAGCAGATGGGGATCAAAAATAGACCCAATGCGAAAGTGATCATTATTATCCTCATCCTACACAAAGGTTGTTCTCTTTATCACCTTATGCTTTCTATTGCCTGGGTGGTTTCCAATTTATCATTCTAGCTGATTCATCATTAACTCCAAAGCCTTTAACCTTCTTTGAAAATCCTTTGTAACTCGATGAAATGTCTTTTTGCTTTTATGTTTTGCTCTGCAAGAAAACTGACTGTTCTTCTGGCTTTTGTTTTCATGATTAACATTGATAAGCTTTATAAAAATGCTCTCAACCATTTTCTCCAGTTCTTGTATTAGTCTGACTGGTCTCAATCATTTTTGAATACCAGGAATGCATTCAATACCCACTCAGTCCTCAGGTAAAGCTCTTGTATTTATGAAGCTCCTAAAAAACATTCACCAAAGCCTTTCTTGTTTCCCTAAAGATTCCAGGGTGTATCTCATGTGATTCAGGTACCCTGTAAATATTAAAGCTTTGAGCTTCTTCATAACACATGTTTTACTGACCTTCACATGTGTTATGTATTCCCCAGTCAATTTGAGCACATCTGGAATATCTCCAAAGTCTTCATTTCTTAAGACTGATGTGAAGAATTCTCTAAACTGCTACTTCATTATCCTCATCATATTTCTCCTAAAACAATCCCTTAAAGAACATTTGTTCTTTAATATTTGGCATTTCTCTTACTGAATAAAAGAAAATAATTTTGAATTTCCAGGTTCATACATAATGACTTTATTTATTTATTCCCATACCCTCTTTTAATTTTGAATTTATCATTCAAGATTCACATCTTTGACTGGCTTTTGATTCCTACTACCTTCCACACTAATTAATTTTGGTCATTGGATAAATTTACATGCCTTTCCACCACCCCTGTTAAAATGAAACTAAATTTTTAGATATCTTTATTAGTCACATGTACATTGAAACACATAGTGAAATGTATCTTTTGCATAGAGTGTCCTGGGGCAGCCCGCAAGTGTCGCCACTCTTCTGGTGCCAACATAGCACGCCCACCACTTTCTAACCCAAACGTCTTTGGAACTTAAACTTTACTTAAATTAAACTTTACTTAAATCTTCTGATGCATTTTAAATATGCCATGCATGGGGAAAATACACGCTTTCTGTAATCAGATTTTGTTACAATTCAAAAGAACTTCCTGATGCAGCAACATTAATTGAATCTTACGACAACCTTAATTATATATGTGAGTTTGCTTGCAGTTATATTTAATGTCAACAATTACATTTTGTTAAATGTAGAATGTCTTTACGATGGAAGTTCTGTAATCTTTGAGTAATGTTCAAAAACATGAGAGACTTGTCCAAAATGGATTCTTTGTTGCTTTTAGGACCACGTTATCTTGACAAACAAGTAGAGTCACTGTCAGCTGATGTAGAAGTAATTTTGGTTAATATTAAGTGCATTGAAAGGGTGCCTTGTAGAAAAACAACTTCACCTTTTCTATCAACACCAAACATAGTCAATACTTGGACCTAACAGGTTTTTTTCCATGAGTTTTACGCTGAAAGATATTGATCTTGTTCAATCAAGAAAATAAAAGTGGCAATTGTGAAAGCATTAGAAGGAACAGGTCCTGGGAAATGTTGTTTCCTAGCTGTTTCTGTCATGTTCGACCACCCTAGGAGCAGTCATGCTCTGTCCTTTGAGAAACTAAAGTGTCACTTGATGTTATCAATAAATTGTCAGCCTAAGTTTCTTCAGAGAGTGCAGGGTCACTCAGCATCCCAGTGTAAGCTCTGTTAAAATGTCTGCATTTTTTTGGATAGTGCTCTCCTTTAAACATGAATACATCAAGACAACAGATGAGTAGATGAGCTGCTGTGACCACTAGGTCACAGCAACGGGGGTGGGGGAAAATACCACTAGCATGACTTTACATACTGGACAACTTGCTAAAGCAAATGGCTTTGAACTATACTGAGACTAAACTTAGTCTAAACCATGTGACTGACAAATCAAAGACACAGATCATTGTATGTTTGGTGTCTTATCTAAAGCATTTTATTCTGCTTTGAGCAGCTGAGATCTATCGACCGCTGATTGTTGTGAACACAGACAAAACTATAATCAGTCACTGGGTTGATAGACCTGCAATAATTCAGGTGTTTACATGGGCCATCACATTAAAGATCTACTATAAGTATTTGACTTTAGTGGGAAAGATGAGATTGGCTAAGATGTTGGGTCACAAAAAGTTCACATTAAACATCATTCAAAGAAAAAGTAAAAAAGTTACAGTGATAGTTTTGTTTGGAGCATTTGTTTATCTGCCAGACAATATTTTAGCACGTTGAAAGATGAAGTAATTTTGAAGTACTGCAGAGCATTGCAGCTTGAAAGTGCAATGCTCTTCTTAAGGAATCTTTCCTGGACATAGATAAGTTTATGAAAGAGCTACCTAGAAATGGACCCAATACACTCAAAAGAAGATTCATTGATCATAGGATGCAGAAATAGTTGTGCAAGCTTACAAAACCCTTTATGAAGACAGCTTGAGCATTAATCCAAAATAATGGTTATCCTGATCAAAATCAGTCACCATTTATAATGCACATTAGTAGTTCATTATTGACAAGTACACAACTTTATGGTAATTGAAGGTTGTCCCCTGTGCAGAGTCCTCCCTAGTGATGCAGTCTTGATCATAAATCTCCAAGCTGTCCCTAGATCACATGTGTGTGTTGTCACTTCGGTGCAAATAAACAGCAAACAAGCACATTTCAGTAGATATTAGTTATAGGTGATTTATTGATTTCTTGTCTGATGGCCAAAGTCACAGTGTGCTTGAGTGAGTGCTAATGAACCCTAACTGAGACTTTGGCAAAATTATCCATTAATACTCATGCATTATATTTACATCATACAAAGCAAATATAAACATACTAAGTTAGAAAATAGCTGCTATTCATTCCCGATAAATGAATTTGTTCCTCTAGATTCAGTTGCTAGAATAGCAAAAAGTACCAGGAAATTTTCAATGGAGTCAGTTTTGCTATTCCAATGTTTAGTGTTATTGGATTCCCTGCCTGAATATAGGAAATGAGTAAGTGGTTGGGGATGGGGGTGGAAAGCTCATCTCTAATGGATCCAGCCCAATAGCCCATCCATGGATTTAAATCCAGCTGTGCTCCCTTATGGTTGCATTCCTTGCTCACTTGATTTTTTGGTATTGACTGTACCAAAGCATCCAGTAATATTATGAAGAAGTGAATTTGCTTCTACATTTCCAAAAATGTGTCACATTAATTAATAAATACTTAAATCTACTTAAACCAGTGAACTGGAAGAACTATACTTCATTATCCCATCTTTTCCCTGCCATCTGCTTTTCTCCTCTCAAGGATGCTCTTGCCTTTAGTCAAGGTAATTTCTATAGGTGCTTCTTGTTGCTTGGCATTTATGGCCAAATGGAAATTTAATACATGGATAGGTAAAGTATTAATGTGGGCAAGTAAATCTGGGACATCTTAATTTGTAAGATTCAAAAATCACATTCTAAAGTCCATTATCAATTAAATAGCTTCAGCTTATGAAAACTTATAGCTAGAAATGGCAACAGATTGTAGAAGATATCTACCAGCATGATATTTGAGAATGATTGTAGAAAAAGATATATATCATGAATTTAATGTTTGAACAATGAAACACAGCATTAACCTAAACGCATCTATTCTACCTCAAATATGGCATATAACCCTGTTCATGGTTTCTTATTGTTGGAATTAATCCATATTTTCATAATTTAATAACATTTTATTCTTTCTCATTTTCTCTTCCTGTGCTTCATGTTCTGAAAGAATTGACTTCTTCTCTGAAGTATGGCATCATATTGAGAGTCATTTTTTTGGCTCTCAGCTAAATGATTATTATTCATTAGCAAACCTCAGCAGAGAATATAGCCAGACTTCTAACTGTGGTACAAACCTCAAACTTATCCTTCAAGTCTGTCCATATTTTGCTATGGAGCAGTTAACACCTTGAACATTTATATCTCTGTGGCTCAGATAGAGGATTTTACCTTAAACCTTTGGCACAGCTCACTGTTAGCTGAGCCTGGGCAACATTCTTAATCTCACATTGTTGTAGGTTATCTGACTGTGGGAAAGCTGTAGAGGTCCACTTAGTTAGACTGATACTGTTGGCTTGTAATCCTGCTATTAGCAATGTGACATTTAATAAAGAACATTCATTCTCAAAAAATAGACAACTT